>JAFVLL020035196.1:0-48356 GCA_021397915.2 Tor tambroides
TCCTCCTCTGGTGAAATCAGCTGCTGAGTTCATGGGTGGAACAAAAATATGGCAGGACTTCTACTCTTTGTCCCCTGGATTTCCCACCACTGGTGGTCTCACATGTACTCCCAGGAGAGTTAATTTCACTCTGGATTTTTTGCTGTGTAGAATATAGGGGCCAGGTCTGTGAGTTATATGCAAATGTCAAAAGGCTAAAATGGTCTCTTAAGCCATAAAGTGTAAACACCCATCAATGATCTTAAGCATACGCTACAGTTTTGATAAATTCATTCTAACGTTAAGTATTCAGTGCCACTTGACTTAAGGTACCTGACGCCTGAACTTGAAATACACTTAAATGTCCACTTTTCTTCAGATATACAACTCATAAAACACTTTCTAAATGTCCACTCAAAAAAATCGAATACGTTGCATGATTTTCTCGTTAAATTTAGTCTAAAAAATTACATTTATTTAGTGGCTCTTACCTGACGCGTGAACTTGACAAGATGGCGGCGCTGTTTCTCCCGCGAAGTCACTCAGGCTCGTGCATGTGCAGAATGATCCCAGTGTCGGCTGGATTTGTTTTTATTAGTTTTGTCAACATTTAGCATTATGGTGACTGGATTAGAAAATAGCCATTCATTTAATGTTTTTAAAATATATTTGTGCAGACTTAAAAGAATATGTCTTCTCAAATAAGCCCAAGCAATAAAATTAGTTCAACATAAATATTTTTGCCCTTCCAACATTTTGCTAATTGGATTTTTTACAGTGTATGATTTACTCACCCTCAAGCTGTCTTAGGTGTAGCTTGTTTTGTAATGTTCACAGATGATGTTTATCTGAATATGTTAATTGTCACCATTGTTGAGATTCATATGCTGATTCTTGATGTCTGTATGGTAATGCAGTTTTAAGTGCCTATTTGCTTTTAAAAGTCTTCCAGATCAATCTTAAAACTGATGGATCAAGCTTATATTTTATGTGAATGAAATCAAAAATTTTAACCAATCAATGACAATGCTCTGTATAAAATCAGTTATGAAAGTCACTAAATGCTGATGATTTCTTTATTGAAACATAACCATCAACACCCGATTGCCATAACTAACATGTCTAAACAAACACACAGTTATGGCAGCCAAAGTAATTGTAATGTTTTAAGTCAAGGGTCAAGAGCCCAACTAAAGCAAACACTGACCTCGATAATGGTAATTCAAACAAAACTAAAACATCAACATCTAAAGTCAGTCTGGTTAGTAACGTGTGAAGCTGGTGATGCTGTTTATGGAGTTGTTTAATCATCCCCTGTTGAGATCTTGAGAGATTTAATGTCTTTTATCTTGTGTTGATTTCATCTAAGGCTGTGACTGAAGTCAGTTGTAGTTTATGTATTTCTGCTCGTCTCGTCTCGTCTCTTTTTTTTTTTTTTTGTTCTTTCTCTTTCAGTGGTTCAGTTTGTTAACAGCAGGTGTTCTTCATTAGTGCTCAATCATCACTCAATTACTAAACTAATTATCTCATTAACTTTAACACTGCTTCAGTGTTACTTTTTTAACACTCTGAGTGTGGATTGTATATACACTGGAGGTTTTACTGTGTACTGTAATTCTGTGTATATTTTATCGGAACTGCACGCTGCCGGAAGCACGAGAAATGAGCGGAAAAAAGGTACTCCTCTCAGAAAACGTACAAATAAAGATAATTTTAGATGTTTAATTACTATTTGGAGCACTGGGATGGCGAGATGAGGGCTTAATGAATACATTTTTTTGTGAAGACCGGAATCGACATGTCACTTTTTTGCCTGTAGGTCAAAATTAGAAGAAGAAACAAAAGTAAATAAATATGACACATATTACATTACATTGAATTTTTATTTATTTTATTTTTATTTATTTTATTTTTTTTGGTGCGCCACCCCAAGATTTGCTGTGGCCTCCTCTGGCCACCCCTATTAAATTTTTCTGGGGGTGCCACTAACACAGCAGCATTCTGCTTTGAGATGTTTTCCACATAATCAAAAAAAATAAAAAAATAAAAAATAAAACTCATTATACAGTTATCCTTTCAGTCAGAGCAACAGAAGGAGCTCTCAAACACATAACCAGAGTTATAACGTAATTTGACATATGCATATTTAGTGCCAAATATGGATGTCAGGATGTCCAGGATCAACAAAGGCACCGAGAAGAGACAGGCACATTGACAGATGACATATGAAACCAAATAAATACATATTTATAAATGTGGTATAAGAATAATTCTATAATTATGATTGCAATGGTTACCATGCATTGTCTTTAGCATTACATATAAATATATTTCTGCCTCATTCTGTGATCAGAATCCATAGTCAAATTGCAGTCAGATGTCACTAGTTAGTTTTGAGCTGAGAAAATGTTGTTTTTTAAAAATGTCTTAAATTGGTTGATTTTAGCTAAATAGGAAAACTGGGAGCTGAGCATCTGTGCTGACCCTCTCCTGACTCACATAAGCAGCCTTAAATAATATAGACGCATGAAGGGCATCTTAGTAATGTTTGGTGATGCGAAGAGCGAAAAGTGAAGACAATGGACTATTCAGACATTTATTATCGTCGTTTATGGCCGAAGAAGCAGAAAAAGTCTGAAGCCAGAAGTCAGAAAGAACTACTCAGAAAAAACGACGAGCGTAAATATCGGTAATCCATACAAGAGTTAATATTGAAAATCCTGAATAGAGACGCCCAAGTTGCTTCTTTAGTTGTTGAGCAGGTAAGGGAATTATTTATTGCGTACACCACTCTTTAAAACTCACTAGTATAGTGTAATTCACATAAAACTCAAGGAACGATTACGTTAATTCCTGTCGATAGATGGCAGTGTAGCGTTTAACACCTTAAAGTACACTAAGAACAGCGATGCTAACGCAAGGGTAGAATACTACAGAACGCACATTTAATGGGAAATTCTCAACAGTTAGCATAATACTTACCATAGATGGTTAAATAATATATTGGTAATATAAATTACAGAACATAGTTTTTCTACAATTAATACGATCCTTGAATCTAAAAAGGATCATATTTTAACATTTACAACATTTAATATGTTCTGTTTCAGAACAAACAACACAAACATATTTTTATTTTTATTATTTGTCATTTATTTGCACAATCCTCCAGTAAGTATTTATCAAATACTGAAAAGAAAAAAAAGTTTTGTCTGTGCACTCAACAAACAGAACACACCGGTTCACTTTCTTATTTTCATTTACATGTTAATGTCTGAAAACAAAACAAAACAAAAAAAGTCTATAAAAGAGTTCAACTCCTTTAAAAAGGGAAATAGAAAAACAAATAGTAAATGTTAAAAAATCACAATGCAGCCATGGTTAAAATCATTTTAGTATTTGTATGACAATTCAAACCAGTATAAAGGATATGAAATGGCAGTATACTGTACGTTTATGTACACACGTTACAGAGAATAGAAGAAGAAGAGAAGCTTTCCTCAGTGGTTCGTTCAAAATCAATACTGTCGAACTTAAAAATAAGGTTTGTGCAAATGTCTGCATTTCTATTTGAAACAGACAGATCAAATATTAGTGTTCTCTCAGTTTAAAAGAAGAAAAAAAACATCTCACGTTGCCCTAAAAGTAGTGCTTAAAAACATCTAGAGGCCCAAAATGGTTGAACAAACCTCAGCAGTCCACCTCAAAAAACAAAGCAAGTACAAAAACTAGTTTAAAACACATAATGAAAAGAACAGTTCTATTCATAAAAGACACAAAAACATCGATTTTATGCGCAATGTAACTTTATCGCAGTTTGCACTTGTATGAAATTAATACTTAAAACCTCTTTCTCACACACACACACACACACACACACACACACACACACACATTCAAACACACAACCACAGGTAAAGCTGCTATCTCCCTCTCTCAGTATTTACAAACAGGCCATTTTTGTAAAGGGACTTTTGAAGAGTGAAAGAACAAACAGATCCACCACAGAAGTTACAAAAAGTTGGACCGGACGTCCTGTTATCATCCCAACAATCTTTTAGTTTGAGCCCTTATTAGCCGGCAGTAACTGGACCCTGTATTCAACACAGACACAGCTTTCCAAAAACACTTGGCAACAAGGTCACTGAATGATCAGAGATGGCAGGTAGAAATGTTAAAAGAGTAAAAAGTTAAAATATCTGCTTGTCGCCTCACACAGAGGGAATAAAATGATTTAAAGGGCTTTTTAAAGCATTTTAACAAACTGAGATCTCCCTTTAGATTGAACCCACACAAACTGCCTCCTTCATACAAAATACCAAAGCACCACGCTAGTCAACACGCCTTTGATATTCACTCAGGTAATGAAATTATAAAGTACTGTATTAAATAACCAAAGACACTTTTCTTAATCTGAAAGTGTTCACGTTATTAAAATTTAAAGGACGTGCACTTTAGAATTCACAGCTACGCTAAAATCATTCAACAAACATAAACAGTAACATAAACTCCTCCCACCAGTTCTATGGCCCCTCCTACTTGCATCCGAACTCCTCCCACTTGTCATTTAAAGGAACAGTTCACCCAAAACTGATTTTTTTGTCATCGTCAACTTACAGACATCAAAACTGGCACAGAATGAGATTTAAGACCTATGGAGAACTGTTGATGGGCGAACTATTTCTTTAACCTCTCCCACTTGTAAATATTAACACGGCATTATCAAATTTTTTGAATGCAAATTCAATCAAGCTCACTTCATAAATCCCACCCGATAATATTGTACACAGAACAATTATCAACACGGAAAATTTCACAGAAATAATAACAAACTCTAACCCAACGAAGTGCAAACTGAAGCTGCCGTACGTGCCGGTACGATTTCTACCACAACATGTGCTGCTCATCTTAAAATAAAAGACAGCGTTTGTTTCAAACACGCCAATGTTCCTTCCACCGCCAAAGCAACAAAAATGACAAGTAACATCACGGACAACATTTCTGTCGAGGACACAGGCTTTTAAATTGACCATTTCCACAGGAAAATCCATTTGTCTGTTTTATCCCACATCTGTAAATTCCCCTTGTGCTGAAGAGGCAGCAGCAGGTCACATGGGCTTGCTGTAGCCAAAGATTCCTACAGGGAAGTGTTTCACGTGAGTCGGCCACTGAGCGGCCAGCTGGAAAAACTTCACGTCGTGCCACTCTACGCCATCGATGGACACTGCAGGGACAAAGACAATATAAAAAAGACACACAATAATATATCTAGTACCAAATAGGGGTGGGCGATATGAGCTAAAATTCATATCACGGTATTTTCCACTGTCCAGACGATATCGATATTATATCGCGATATGAGAGAAAAAAAATTAGAATCACATTTTAGTAGACCTTAGTTAAATTACAAGCATAATATGTATTTTAACTTTATATAACTAGATGAAAAAAAAAAAAACATGATTTCAAGATCTAAAGCAAAAATAGAGTGGTCTGCCTTTAGATGTGTGAAATTATGCTACACAAGACACCTGCTCAAAAGAAAACCAGCAAATGGACTGAAAGAACATGCAAATTCACTCCCTGACAGCAGATGGCGCTTACGGCCTCAATTTAGCGCTGCTTTGGTTACCGCTGTAAATAAAGCTGCTCTGCTGCGCTTATGAACACGGAGGTAAGAGAAAAAGAAAATGCCATCTAAAGTTTTCTGAAGAGAGTTCCCTTCAGATACTCAATAATTTTAACCCCCTGCCCCCAATTCATTATTTATATTTTTCTTCCTATATTTCGAGCATTGTGAACAGTGATCTCGCGCTGCCTGCTTCAGTATTTTCTCTCTTTGTGTCCGTGTTCTGCGTCTCTGTCCTGTGTTAACGGCCGTTTACAGACTTAGCAATATAACCACACAAATTACATTTTGGGAAATTATTGTAATCCAGTTTGTGTGCCGTTCCGAAGAGACGATCATGTGTTTGGAGCAAAAACTATGCGGTTCAGATTTATGTTCGATCAAGCGGGGCGTCTCTCTCTCTGTGATGAAGCTGTAACGACCGCAGGAAAAAATAAAATAAAAATCTTTGTCTGTCCATCCAATGAAATCCATGAACATATAACGGTATCCACGGTATAGCAAAATCCATATCATGGCACAACATAATACCGGTATAGTCACGTTAATACCGGTATAGCGCCCACCCCTAGTACCAAATACAGAATTACTATAAAACACACTACAATCATGTCTTATGCAGATTTTCAGTTCACCATCTAGTAGTAGAATCTTACCAAAATAAGTTGAATCATATTCCATGAACCAAAATTCCTGATTCCAGATTCCAAAAATACTTGTATTTTAAAATACTTGTAATCCGACTACAGTTACTTTTTTATTGATTACTTGATTATATTTATTCACACAATAGCAATAAATTATGCATAATTTATTGATTAATTAAAAAAAAAATCATTTAAATTGTAGTTTTCTAAAATGCCAACATGCAGGTAAACAAAACATTTCATTTTTTAGTAAGTGTTTTATTTTGATTGATGTTATTTTAAAATTATTTAAATTTTACATTTTTATGATTTAATTAATTATTAGATTTTCATTAAACTCACAAACTCCCTGCAGTTCTTTCATGAAACCCAGTTTGGGAAACCTTGACATAATGTAATGCGTAATTCACTTTATGTTGTTAATAACAACGAATGGAATATATATTCTTTGCATTTTAATATCAATATGGTACAATATTATTCTATTTAAATCAATGTGAAAAACAAGTTACTTTAAAAGTAATCTAAAAGTAATCAAAAAGTAGTCTGACTATATTACCTAAAATGTGTAATGTAATGGATCACGTTAATAAGTATAATTTTTGTCATGTAATTTGGAATCAGTAATGGACTACAATTTGTAAGTAATCTACCTAGCTCTGACTGTAATAAATAGTGAAATACAGTATTTATGATATAGCCTACTGTTAAAGATTTTGGGGTCAGTAAGATTTTTTTTTTTTTTTTTAAGATTTTGAAGTCTTATGCCTATAGAGGCTGCATTTATTTGATCAAAAATACAGTAAAACAGTAATATTGTAAAAATTTTAAATATCCATTTTTTATTTGAATATATGCTAAAATGTAATTTATTTCTTTATATTTTATTTTGAAAGAATAATTTGTAACATTATCAACGCCTTTACTGACACTATCGGTCAATTTAATGCATACTTGGTGAATAAAAGTATTGATTTCTTAAAAATCGCTTACTGACTCCAAACTTTAACTACTATTATAATAGAAACCCATTACATCCCACCATTTTAATAAGGACACATGCAACATTTTAAGACAAATATCACACTAGACAAGTGACCACAGGGTGGCAGTAGAATACAACTAACATATTACACATTCACTATGAACGTGCTCTACTGGGGTCTCTACACTGAGTTGTGTAGGTTTGTGTCTGTGTGTGGGTTTACCCTTCAGCATGGTGTGCTGGTGTTTAGCGGTGCAGATGAGTCTGCTGATGCTGTCTATCACCTGACTCTTAGAGTCCACATCCTTCTCTTTTGGCTTCTTGCTCAGGAAAATCACTGAGAGTAGAAGAAAACCAGATGTAAGGCAGCAGTAACAGCACACAGGAGACAAACTAACCACTTTCGCAGCTCATTTTAACACACCTTTCTTGTTTTTCTCCTTCATGACAACAGTCATGGCCATTCCAGGAGGAGGTGTAGGCTCCCCTCCGTTGGGGATTCGCGAAACCTGCAGCGAGCGGAAGTTGCTCTTCAGCGTGTACTTAATTCCCACGTCTCTCTTCTCACCTTCTTTCTTCTTCTCTGCACCCTGTAACGTCCAGTAGTCCACTTGAAGACCCATCACCTCACCACCGGTGCCTGGAGAACTGCATACACATATGTTTGAGATATAAGTGTGAAGTAGATGTACAGTAAGATGTTCTTCTTCGCTGGAACCAATGGTCATGTTTAAAGTGCCCCTATTATGGATTTTTGAAAATGACCTTTCATGCAGTGTGTAACACAGCTCTAAGTGAATGAAAACATCCTGCAAAGTTTTAAATCTGAAAGTGCACCTTGTATAAAGTTATTGTCTCTCAAAAGAAAGAGTCGACTCTGAATCATTGAAATGAGTCGTTTTTTAAACGAATCCCAAGCCGTTTTATGTTGACGTCAACATGAAACATTATTGTCCACCCACTTGTTGGTCTTTTTTGTTGGTCTGAATGAAAATGCAAATTCATTCTTTGCCACTAGGTGCTGCTTTTGGAGCGTTAAAAACAGCTGTTTCTCTGGTAACGCTGTACACAAAGCAGCACTGCGCTCACAAACGCTGCTTTATCAGGCATTGCAGGCATGATGAAATGAAAATGAGACCAATCACCGCAGATTAGCGTCACGCAAAGGAGGGGTTTGGAAAAATGAATCGTTGAATGAATCGTTTGAGAGTTGTTGAGCAAATAAGGTAAAAATAAATGCATATTATCAGAAAATGAAAGTATTTTTTGACCTTGCATGCATGTCAACCTGTTGTTTTGGACTCCCAAAACCAAAATATGAACCTTTCATTACCCATAATAGGGACAATTTAATACATTTCCATTCCCAACCTCATTTCCCATTGAAATGGTTTATATTATGTTGTGTCTTTGCACTGAAGTTGGTAACACTTCATATTTTCTTGCAATAACTTTGGTAACAGGGATGAGTGGTCATGTTAGACTCATCCTCAGGCTCATTTCCAACCTCATTTATTTACGACTTGTTGTCTGGGACAACAACCAGGATTCTTTGGCATTTACGCTACACATTTTCACAAGCGCATACACAGTTTCTCGTACCCTGCTCCAGAGAGACTGGCAGAAACGGAGGGGGATGACGGAGGGGTGGAGGTCATGTCTTTCCCGTACGGTGTTCCCGTCTGTGCTGGAGGTGAGGAGAGCATGTTCACACTGCCCACCATCACTGCGTCATCAGAGTCCACTGCCAGACGACACGCACACAAAAACAAATCAATCATCTTTCACTGTTGTTATTGTTTTCGTTGTGTTCTTGACTCAAGTAAATCCTACCTGATGTAGATAAGCTGTGCTCCACAATTCCCACTTTCACCAACTGCAAGAAAGCACATCCGAATCCTAAATTACATAGGTCAGTTATGTTTGGAACAGCATACTATAGTTTGTACAGTTTTTGTAGTATTTTTCACATGCACAGAATACCCCCAAAATGTGCAATATACATCCAGCACTGTGCACAATACTGTACCCCACAATGCAATGCGCTAGTCATATCAACTGTGATTTCTAACATCTTGCTCTTGATCAAAATGCCAAAAGTTAAGCAAATTTTACACAAATTGGGTTAAAAACAATACATTTTTTTTAAGATGATACCTGGAAATATGCACATGTAATGTAATCATGACAAAGTTTATCTTTACACAATTCTGTTTCATTATACAGCATATACAATATACTGTAAATATATAAAATATATAAAATATTTGCTCTACACGATCAAGTTTGATATAAAAATAGCCTTAAAAAATTGTAAGTCTTGCTTTTTTATTAAAAAAAAAGCAAAAGAAAGAAAAATGAAATAAACATGTTGTTAATGAGGTCTGCAATTTTTGCAACCCTGTTGCCAAACTTATAATCTTCGAATACAAATCTGAGTGATTTCATTATTTTCCTGCAATAAACATTACATAAACAACATGTGACATATAACTTTTAGTTACAATAGCTCTGGTAACAGGGTTGAATCGTTGGGCTCCATGAGATTGAACTAACAAATTTTTGTGAAAATTGAGAAAATGGAACGAGATTATGTATTTGGAATTTGTCATTTTGTGTAACGAGGGAAAATCAAGCAATAACAGGATGGTGCTAAACGTTGTTTTTGGGAAACTTAAATGAGATACCAATTTACATATTTAAGTTTCAGTGTTTATTTAAAATTAAAATAATATAAGAAATATATATATACTGTATATAAACACATTCCTCACTATAACAAACATGGGATATATGCCACTAATGCTTTTGTAATGGGACAACCAAGTATATCTGTGGAAAGTGCAGCTGACACTTTAGAACAACAACAGAGAGAAAATTAAAGAGAAAAAGCATTTCTCACCCCAATGAATGGGACAAACTTCTGGCAGGAGTCTTCGTCAGGGCTGTAGAGGTCAAACAGGAGGGAATGGTTAGCACAGGGCTGACAGGACGTGTAACGTTAAGCTGTCAGTGAGGGCGGATGGTCTAAGAGATGCGTGTGAAGTCATCAGGGTGTGCGGGGTGAGAATGGGGGTGTCAGATCAGATAGTGTGACACAGAGTGGTGCCCTCTAGTTGACAGAGTGCTGTGAGACCACAGTGAGTGTGAGGGCTCATGCCATGAGAGGACGCTGGGATAGCTTCTTACATCCTCCACCAATCAGGGGGGTGTAAGGCCGCAGGCTATGGGGGCGCTTCATCATTGAACTCATTGTTATACAATCTTTTAATCTTTCATTTCTCTTCCCAAAAGTGGTCAACAACTGACAGAAGCTGCTCTCCAACACTCAAGAAACCAGAACACGAAGAACTTCCAAGTTTAGTCAATTGTAATTGACAAAAACAGAGCTGGCACTGAGTCATGGCCTGGAGCCAGACTTGACTATCAGCATAAAGTCTGATCCACATTGCAGCTATTTTAGGTCAAGAATCACCTACTTAGACGGGATGTCTGACCAACATGTACAATGACCAATCACAACTGAGAAAGCTCTCTGCTTCCAGACATCTATTTGAGTTGTCTTAAATAAAACTTGAAACCTTGAACCCCACCAACTAGGTTAATGTCTTTTAATGTGTGAGCACATCAAAATCGAATTAAATTATTCGTGCGAGTAGATTACATACAAATTCATTTGACTTTGTTTGTAATCTACTCGTACAAATAATTAATTATGCAAATAATTCGCTCAATTCGCATGGCACGTTGTCACGTAAGTCAATCTGCGAAGAGCTTATTGACATGTCTGGTTGTATCAGAAAATGGAGGATAGCATTACGAGATGTTTTAATTTGCACAAATGACACAAAAAACATCCTGTGAGTAATCTAGAGTGATAACGCAATGCAAATATTCGCTTTTCTTTTGGTGTGCGCTCACCATAAGAGTTTCCATGATAATAAAAAAAGAAAACTATTTTAAAATACATGTGCCAGGTTCTTTGCCATTTTTAAGAAAAGCTTAAATTTTAAAATATTTAAGAACATTTTCCTTATACATTGAATACAACTTAATCATTACTTAAAAAGTGTTGTTTTAAAATGACGAATTACTATTAAATATCAAATTAGTGTAGAGTCGCACCACATGACATCTTATTTATTTAATTAAAAATTATTTGGTATTTTAAGAGACTTACTGATCTATACAAACGTCAATCTCTCTATAACATGATTTCCTGTTTTATATATTTTTTTCCTGCATGTTTTGTTGGTCACACCATAGGACTGGGCGATTTTCCGATTTTATCGCTTAATTCGAATTTAATGTTTTGCCACGATTTTATTTTTTATAAATAGAGGAATCACAATTATGAATATAAATATTACCAGACATTAGAATTAGACACTTTGACAATATGGCAATGATAACAGTAAAGAGAAAAGAATGATCGAACGCATGTTGGCGCACATAATTAACCGCTCACGTGTGACGTACTCATATTGCTAGGTGCCATTCACACAGAATGTGCTTCTGTGTTGACAAAGATGCGAAGCGGACAGCAGAATAGGAAAAACATGCAAGAAGATGGGAATGAACTTTTTAGACTGCCGTTTCATGCAAGAGATGCTGCAAGAGACACGAGTGCAACAGTCAAACGCGTCCATGTTTACATAGAAAAAACAATGGAAAAGCAGCGCAAGCGAATAAAAACCTGTGAAGAACTACTAGCCTACTGTATGTCTGATATTTCATGTTTGCATCATGGTGATAGGCTAAAAGCTGCTGTTGTTTTTACAGAACATTTATAGTTAATAATAGTCCACTTACCTCAAGTCATTTTGAATTTGAATTACCTTGACTTTTGAGATTTTTTAAAAGCATTTTCCTCGTATTATTTCTGAACCTATAATATGTATAAGACAAGTTTGTACAAGATGTAGTTGTAGTTCATGCATCTTTTCAGCAAAGATATATAACAAGTAATTTGTTTAACATTTAGATCATGTTGACAACTTCATGTGTGGTGCACTTGGAATAGAATTTTCTTTAATTAGAGGGTTAATAAAGAAAAAGTTGAATCAGGTTGTAGTTACATTTTCAAGTTAAAAATCGTAAAAAAATCGAGAATCGATCAAACGTTCTGAAAAATCGGGATTTAAAGATTTTTGCCAAATCGCCCAGCCCTATCACACCACATCACTTTGAAATTTCCAAAAGTGACTGTTTAATGTTTGAGAGGTTTGCTGAAATCAGTTTCTTTTTTCTCCCCCACTTTTTGTTAGAAACTTTGAGTTTTCATTTGCTTGGCCAAGGGGCATCAACAAAATTGTAAAATGTGACCTCAAGAACATCTAATCAATTCTCAGTGAGTGAAATCAAGTACTGTCCTACATTTATTTTCCTCGTTGAATGTCCTATTTCACTTAGAACATGTAATGCACAACATTACAGAAATAAAATGGGTTCTGAACACTGTTTAATGTTTATTTTACGCTCTGATGCGTCAGCTAACACGACTGTAAAATGATGTCGAGGCAGGGTTGGAGTTATTGTTGATATTTTAATGTGGTCTGATAACACATCTGCGGCATAACAATCTCTGCTGTCCATTCTCACTTCATTTATTTCCTATTGTTGTCTCTCTATAGGTGTTTTATCACTTTCTGTACCCCCGGGTTTCTCTCTCTATATCTCCCTTCATCTTTCTCTATTTTGTTCTGCTTCAAAGTGATAATTGGTTGTGTGACCTTTTGTATTTGTGCTTGTCCTTCTGCAGACTATCACAGATTTATGTTCCAGTCTGTGTGTGCATGTACTTCGTTATTCAGCCAATATTTGGATATCTGTTTTTCACAGGACTAATTTAGCACAGTCCCAAATCATTCCAAAACCTGTTCTAATAAGAAGGCATTTAGCCAACGCTTTAGACACAACTACCATGTGTTTTTTATAGCAAGTAGTTAAAATCAGTTACTATTAATAAGTTGATCACAATAATGAAATTGAGAATTGAGAAAACTGATCATACAAAGTATTGACAAAAATTCTTAAGAATCTTCCTCAATCAACTGAATCGTAATATTTCGTATATAAACACTTGCAAGTATGAACTTGCAACCTTTCAGTTACCACATTTTTAACCACTAACCACCCTAATTCACTCGTCTCTTTTCAAAGTTTGTCACCATCTCTTACCTCCAAACCTGTTAAACTCAAACCAAACTAAATCAGTTAAAGACACAAAGAGACTGAATTATGAACACAAAACACACAGTGAGCAAAAACTAGTAGTCACGCAGACAGGTGTGTGTGAGGTTAACATACTGAGAGCATGAGTGATTTAAACCACAGCAAACATTAAAACGTCAACCCAAAGACACGATTAGGTACCTGATGTAAAAATCAAAATACAAACTTCTCTTCCTTGAAGGCAAAAACAAAAGAAAAGGAGGGAAAAACCCAAAGCATAACAGTTACTGCGCCATCCTCAACACACCTCCACTTCTCAATGACAAAATAAAACCAGATCAAACAAACGAGTGACATAATTAAAAAAAGAAAATGCAAGTGCAACTGATTGTTTGATCTACTGTATGGACCAATTGACGATAATGATTATGATACCCATAATAATTCATTGAGCGAATCTCATAAAACATGTCCTTGCCACATTTCACCCCAAAAACAAACAGAATAAGAATTCATATTTTGCATAAAAAAAGATGGATTTGCATTTAAGGCCTATTGAGATTATTTTATTTATTGCCTGAATTCTCATTGCTGCAGTGTATCGGCACAATTGTGCTTTTTTGTTTTTGTCAGTGGTAATTTTCGTTAGATTCTTTACTGCAGGTTTGCCAGGTTTTCACAACAAAACCCACCCAATTGCTACTCAATACTAGACCAATCGAGTTTAGACGGGGGTCCCCTGGTAAAATTCACATTATAGGGGCTAAACATCACATTATTGGGGTCGCTTCAACCCGCAGACATGAAAAACAACCTGCGGCAACAGTGTTAAATTCTGCGGGAAAACAGCGGACTTGGCAACACTGCCTTACTGTATTAAAGAATTTTGTAAACACAAAGGTAATTAATTGTACTTGTTCTAAAAAAAAGCCTTAATTTTACTGAGCTGAAATACAATTTAGTTTATTTTTCTTTTGAATTTGGGGTAAAATATGGCTTGGACATTTGGTAAATTTTGTAAGATTAACCCTTGCATTTAGATTTAGGACATACTCTATACAACTTTATTTTGGCCAGATGGTGAACAAACAAACACTACATTTAAGTATAACTGACACATGCCACATCATTACTTACATATTTTCACGCACACACATATTACAAGACCATACCTTTTTTGTTTATAGGTGAGCATAGCTTCAGAAATAGGGAACTGGTGGGAGAAATTGGCTCCAGCCAGATACTGCGAGACACGTCCGGCCACGTCAATATTATCTGTAGAAATGTTTAAAAATTGCACGCATTAAGTACCAGCATCAAATCAGATAACAAAGGCATGAAATCATTTGAAGAGCCAATATTAGCAGACGCGCTAACCTGAATTAGGAGCTTCTAACCTCCCGAACACGTCCCTCCATCCGGCGTCCATGAAAATGTTATTGAACTTACTGTCAAATGTTGAGATGTACTTAGCCAGTGGATGACAACCTGATCAAAAATAAAGTGCATTTTGCTCACATTGAAGAAATCCCGCAGAATAAAGTAGTTGTCTTTCACATCAGACCAAAGTCCAAAGCTTCAGATGCTTTATTCTGCTTACCGACTGGAATGACTAGAAACCGAATGTAGCTCAACCAATCGGGCGTCTTGTTGGCGAGCTGCTCCACAAAGCAGCGAAGAACCGTGCTGAGGTAACTCTGATCGCCTGCCACTGCCACTTTAATGGTGGGTGGTGTTTGTGCATTACAGTTGCAGCTGACACAATGACAAACATGAGAGATACAAAAAAATCATATTCAAGTTCTCACAAAAATACCCACTCAATTCATTTTCTCACTTATAAAGCGTGCGAGGGTTTATTTGTGTATTGTGAGGGCACAGTGAGGAATCTCTGTGGCCAGTGAGGCTTACAATCGTTGAATCCTGGTGACGATGGTGTTGAAGGCGGCCTGAACATCTGCGGGGGAAACGGTGGACACAATGGGCTGCTTGTGCTCCTGAAGAATCTCATTCAAATACTGCCACAGAAACAGAGTTCACGGATCAAAAAGCAGCATGAGGGAATTAGTGCGAGTGCTAAAGAGACAGTGTGAATGAAAACAAGTTATGAGGACTGTGATGAATGTAATGGCTATCCCTGCAGGACACATCAGCCTCAGGGAAGGACGAATGTCCAAATAAATCCAAACAGACAAGACAAGTGATAAAAACAGTTCGTATCCCCAGGTTAATGCGTCAGTCCTGTTACCATCATAACCGCCTCTTATTAAAATAATGTACTATTCAATAAATCAAGTGAACTCTGAGACAAGTAAATCAAGGACAAGTCTCCTCTTTTCTTTTTATAATTAGAACTTTCTTATAACTCTGTTACTGTTTTGAAGGCATCACTGCATTCAAATTGGAGAATACTAGAATACTAATAAATACTTGTGCTGTCAAACGATTAATCGCAATTAATCACATACAAAATAAGTTTTTGTTTACATACTATATGTATGTGTACTGTGTATATTTATTATGTATATATAAATACACACACAAACAGTATATAGTTATACTGTTAATATATACATGTATATATTTATATTAATATAATTTATTTTATATATAAATCTATTTAATATATAAACATAAAATATTTTTCTGAAATATATACATGCATGTGTTTGTATTTATATATACATGATAAATATACAAAGGACACACACATATATTATGTAAACAACACCTTTTATTTTGTATGCGATTAATCACGATTAATCGTTTGACAGCACTAAAATCTAACACTAATCCACTAACTTACATATTAAATAATTTACTTTGACTACAGAAGTTGCTAAAAATCTTTAAACTTGACTTTACAAAATCACCTTTTTATGGAATAACTCTAAAATACACAAAAAAAAAATTTTTTCTTAAGTGGTAATTTTCTTACTTTTCTTTTTACTTTAATTGGACATTTTCTTAATTTTCTTTTTTTTTCTGTTTTCCACTAAAAATATTGAAAAATACTTTCAGAACATCAAAATGATATGTTTTCTTGAGATGAAAAATTACAAAACATAATAGGAACATATTATACCAAATGTACCAAAATGTAGTAAGGTTTACGGTTAAAACAAGAAGAAATTATTTGCCAATATAGTAAGAAAAAAGTAACTTAATACAAGATAAATTCTCTGAAAAGTGTTCTCATTACACAGTTTTGATTCTCAATTACATTTTATGTTGTTTTAGGATGTTTCAGTACTTTTATTGGAAAACTAGACAGACACACGCACACAAAAAAAGCAGTGTAAAAAACACACCTGTCCTTGCCAGTCTGTAGTGTTAATAAGAATGATATTCTCTGGCAGATGTTCGTCAGAGTTCAGGATCTGGTTGAGTTGATCATACACTGATTTCCTTGGGACCTGCAACAGGAAGGACATCAGGTCAGAAAATGAGCACTCGTATACATAAATCAGTCTTCCAATATTTCCTTATTTTTATCCTGGCAGACACAAACACACACTTACACAAACCTGTGTGATGAGTCTGGAGTCTGGCGAGGTTTCGCTCTCGATGCTGCTGGTGCGGTCGCTCTGAGCTTTAGAGTTCTGTCTGTCCTTCATGGATGTGCTTCGCGGACGTCGCTGCAGCTTACTGTCTGTTTTACTGGCCACCCAACAAGGAGAAAAACATATTAGCATTGCTGTTATTATCAGTTATTATAGCTCCTGAAAGACTTTGACACAAACCCTCCATGCTGGAAAACCAAGTGAAAACCTTCTGATGATAATAGGTGTGTTTTAAATCATTGTAGCTGGTTTCTAGATGGTGATTGACCAGCTGGATTGGATATAAATATACAATATTAAACTCAGATGAAGAACACTTCACGGTGGTTATTTCAGTCTGAACTAAGATCTGTAGCACTGTAATAGAGTAGATCGTGCATCACAATTTGTGACATCTTCTGCCTCCCAAGGCACCACAGAAAGAGGCTAAAAAGAGCCGAATCAGTGTTGCGCTGCTGCGTTCCACATTTCCTAAAGTGTCTGTGAGCCCATCGCTCGGGGACTGGGTCTTAATGAGCTCATTAGCCAATGCAAACACACACATATGCTGTCTAGCAGAGGCCTGTGAGAACAACCAACTAGAAAACTACATGGAAGAACAGACGATTTGATGTGATGGACCACAAGAGAAATATAACAGATGGGTGTTTCTTCAGCTGAGCACTTTCGGTCCTGTGGAGTTTTAGAAAATAAACTCGCTTAAAACATACTTTTCACACTCGCTGGTTTAAAGTCGGCATGAAACAAACATTTAGCTTACTTGGTAAATGCATGATATTAATCTTATTGTGAAAGTCAATCTACAGACTTCTCTTTGGTGACATATTCTGTGCCAGACTTTAGTTTACTTAAAACCCATTTCTTTTCTACAATTGACTGCAATCTCGGATATGGATTCATCTCCATTCAATCAACAATTGATGAATAGAACCAAGTCCCCAACCTGTTTTTTCAATATCCATTTCACTCTCATGTACGTCACAATATTGAAGAAAAGATGTATTACAACTTCCGTTTCATTGTGACTTTCCTATTTTTAGGGCAAAATTGTAGTTTTATGCAACAGCACCATGTGACCAAAAGTGCCACTCTTTTTGGATGGTCAGAGTTTTTCGCAGGGCGAAACAAAAAATGTCAACAACCCTGTTCGTAAATTGTTGGTATGCAAATATTAGTGTCAGTCTAAACAGATGAACTGCCACCAGTTCATTCAATATAAAATTTTATTAGGGAAAAATTGTTGGTTGGCGTGACAAAACTGCAGTTGTAATTTGTGTAAAAAATAATCTAAATAATTTTTATAAAATAAATATTTAAATGTTTTGTCTATTTCACGGTTTAGTGACAATGCTACAACAATCAAATCTAAGTAAAAATTATAATGGCATCTATAAAAACAGAAGAAAGCACTAATTTTAGAAAAAAGTTGTAATCCGTTAATTTTACTGTTCAGTAAAGGCCTACTGACACCAGCATGAATGTTCAGCACAAAAAATTGGTCAGATTTTCACATTTATGATGTGTCTGTTCAGACCAGTGCTTAAAAAAACAGCAGACAGGCTGAATGAAAATGTTTCACTCTCTGACAGTAGGTGGCGCTTACATTAAAGCAGAAACATCTCTGTGATAAAAAACACTGCACAACTTTCAGTTTGACATTCACTTGTCACAGGAAGACAAGACAGGGCCAGCTCCAAATTATATTTACTGTCACGTAGCAAAAGACTCTGTTAAAAGTTAAAAGTTAAAAGTTAAAAGTTTCTGAGCGTCACCAAGTCAAGGTTTTATGCAACAGTTGCGGCTTCTCTGGGCTTGTGGTGTTAATTTTGTCAGCCATTTTTAATTTAGTCTTAGTCCTGTGTCAAATCTACTTTTTAGTTGCGTTTAGTTAATTATATTTAGTCAACTTGTCGTATTTTGTTCAGTCAAGTTTTAGTCGACAATGGCCTGCTTTCACAAACAGGGCTTAGACTAAGCCAGGATTAGGCCATAGTTCAATTAGGACATTTAAGTAATTTTTATAAACGTGCCTTAGAAAAAACATTACTGGTGTGCATTTTGAGACAAAATAAAGGCACTGATATATTTTAAGATCAGTCAGAGCAAGTTTCTTTAAGTCTGTGATTAGGCTTAAGCCTTGTCTGTGAAACCGGGGATAAACGTCTGAGCATTTTAGTCTAGTTTTAGTCGATGAAGACTTTTTTTCATTATGCTGTATAATGGTTTATTTTACCTCATCTAGTGTATTGATTTATTACAGTTTATTATAAATTAATATCAAAGACTTAGATATACACTACATTATGAAAACTTGTAAAACAAACAAAAAACATTTTAACAGAGAAATTCCTAATTACAGTATTTCCAAAACAACATGTTTCTCTCTTAAAACATCAGTGGTTGGGTAAGTGCATTTATTCAGCATCCACAATCGCAAACAATATAGATGAGACTGGCTGATGGACAATATCATTTTAGCAGAATATCTCACATGGAGATCGCTAAACTCCAGCTCACTTATTTATCTATTTTTGTTGATTATAGGTGCTTCCGAAATGTAGAGCTAGTGCATTTGCATGGTTGCCAGATTGCAAAAATTGTATTCTTTTGACTGAGAAGTTGTGATTTGGGAATTTAAACTCTTGATATCTGGAAACCGCAAACATGAAAGCTCGTGTAGTAGAGGGGCGTACAGCAGTCCGCAATATTTTGCCGCCTCATTTTTTCGACAAAAATAAAAATGGTATTTTTTAATAACATATTTTTTAATAATCTCATTTTTATCATCAATGATATTGCATGTTGATATTGTCACAGTTATCGTTTATTGACCTTACTGTTGCCTCATTTTCGTCATGAGAAAAAAGCTTGTCAATGAACATTTTTCGTCATAGTCTTCACTGACGAAATTAACATGGGCATGTGACCAAAAGTGCAAATCTTATTGGTTGGCCAGATTTTTTCGCAGTGCAATGGAAAAAACATGTCAAAGAAAAAAAAAAAACGTGAATGTTTGCATCTGTCTGAACAGGTGCATTACCACCAGTTTATTCACATGTAAATTTTTATCGCACCATGTTTTCGCACTTAACATTTGTCCTCTGTAGATAAAGAAACACCCAGATGTGAGAACATCTGCTATGATTATTATTAAATTCATCAGTGAAAAAGCTGCATCTGAGGGGATTGTTCAGACAGAAAACAGGGAGTTTGAGAGAGAGAGAGAGAAAGCGGTTGCAACAGAAAACAGATGGAAAAGAAAAACAAGAAGGCAAGAATAGAAGGTCACGTATGTTACCTAGGCGACATGAGAGTCTGCGACTCAGCCTTGCAGAGTTTGCCCACCGTTCCTGCTAATTTCTCCGCGCTCACGTCCCAGCTCATACTGGTGTCACATGTTGCCACACCGCCGCCCGCCTCGTCCTCCACCAGCTCCTGCGTGGAGAGATAAACATCAGGCGGGAACATGTATCACTCGCTTCACGGGCTCGCGCGGCCGTGAAAATTGTCGTGTTGCTGTGGCGACGGCCACTTATCCACAAAGCAGAATTGCGGTGTGGATGTGTCTGAAAGAGTGTGTGTGTGTGTGTGTGTGTGTGACTTCAACACACTAGATACTGTTAGGACTGATTAAATGTGCGACACAGACCACAGCCTTGAATTATCAGCAGTCAGCGCGCAAAAACAGAAAAACAGGACGGCCCTTATGAAAGAAGGACAGAGCTTCTTTTTCTAAAGATAAAATTGTTTTTTCTCTCGTTTGAAGAAAATGTGATGAGTGATTACTTGCGTGAAACATGACACTGCAATGCTAGGGTGTTCTGAGTGGTTGCTAGGGTGTGCTAAATGGTTGCTAACTGGTTGCTTACTGGCCCAAGTCTCTCCGGTCTGTAGATATGAATCTGAATTTTTTGGGTACAAATGGTGTAGGACGAGTTAGATGCAGAAGTTTAATATTTATCAGTAGTGTTGTTATTGTTTACCAGTGGACAGTGGATTTTTACTTTGTTACCTTAATTGTGAGCCTGGACCACAAAACCAAAGTCGCTGGGGTATATTTGTAGCAATAGCCAAAAATACATTGTGTGGGTCAAAATTATTGATTTTTCTTTTATGCCAAAAATCATTAGGATATTAAGTAAAGATCATGTTCCATGAAGATATTTTGTACATTTCTTACTGTAAATATATCAAAACTTAATTTTTGATTAGTAACATGCATTGCTAAGAACTTCATTTGGACAACTTTAAAGGAGATTTTCTCAATATTTAGATTTTTTTGCACCCTCAGATTCCAGATTTTCAAATAGTTGTATCTCAGCCAAATATTGTCCTATCCTAACAAACCATACATCAATGGAAAGCTTATTTATTCAGCTTTCAGACGGAAATTTCATAAAATTGACCATTATGACTGGTTTTGTGGTCCAGGGTCACAATTAAGTACATTTTTCAAGTATCTGTACTGTTATTTTTATTTTGGGGAAACCTTTGGTTTACTACATTCCAAAGCATAATATTTTCTTCACTACATTTCATAAAAACATACAGTTCCTCATTATTTTGAACTGGAGAAATCACCACCCCTTCTGAGATGTTGATTCTTTCTGATTCTTTCAAATGAACCTGTTAAACCTGTTGAGTCGACAACTCATTGATTGGCCAAAATGGCCAAGAACCGATGGCTTGAATGTGCGCGTGACTGATAGAATCACTAATGACGAATTTTAGTCTTGAACATTGTAAAAGAAAATCATATTTAGATCATATACATCTAGGATGTCATATACACCCTTTAAGTACATTAAAATCAAGTACTTTTGTTCTTTTACTTAAGTAAAATTGAAAATGAGTTATAATGTTATAATGACATAATTTTACAGGAGCAATATCCGTATTTTTACTCAAGTACTTGATTTGTATACCGCGTCCACCACTGTTATTAATTAAAACTACAACTATTAAAATGTTATTTGGTAATTGAAATAAATCTGAAACAAAATAATATATTAATATTAGATGGAAAATGTAAGTAAAAATGAGAAATGTTGCCTTGGCAACTGAAATAAGTTTAAATACTAAAATTACTAAAACTAAAACTGAAAGAAAGCTACATAAATTTATTTCTGATACTTGATCTGATCCACAGAAAATAGTTAAAAAAGGCAAATAAAAAACATCTACAACAATGATTCACATAAATATTACATTTGTGTGCATGGCATTATTTTGTTATTATGACATTGTTTATGAGCTCTAATGCTTGATAGATTTGGTCAAATCTGTCCAACAGACAGTAGAAATGTTTGGAAAAGTCATTATGAAAAATGTAAATAAAGACAAACAGGCCTATAATTCTATCCCAATTACACAGAATAATGTATCTTGTAGCCTACTGCACAACATTTTAAAGTCCCACATGGATGCACTGTATTTGTTGGCTCTATCTCTCCCTGTCTCTCTCTCCTCCCATCTCTCTAAAAGTACCTCATTAGGGCTGTTATTGTGGTGATGCTGGGTAGTAAACACATTTAAACACTCTTCACTTTAAACAGATGTGAACTGATAGGCACAGAGAGAACCAATAGTAATCAACAGAAGAAAAGAAAGAAAAGTAAATAAACTATATATCTACTATATCAACTATATATCTACACAGAAATCAATATTCCACAGTATTCCAGAGAGCTGTGTAAAAATTGCTGTATACTAAATGTATAGAAATGCAGAAATCGTGACTGACCCCAGCTGCCGGGTCCACCGCTGTTGGGTCATCCGGATATCTACCACCCGCTGCCCTGTTTTTATCCACTGTTAACAGATCGCCACCCTACAAACACACACACACACACACACACACACACACACACACAGAAACAAATCACAATATTGAGCAATATTCTGCATGTATTTTTCCATTTCCTGCAGACCCTTCTGAAAGAGAAGTACACTAGCAAACGTTTTTAAAAAATTACTTATTTTAGAAGCAATATATTTTAAAAGAACTTAAGTGTGAACCAAATGTAATGTTTTCTGGCACTTAACTGCATGTTAATTGCAATTAAATGAAAATGTATTATGGCTTAAATATATATTAAATTCTATAAGTTGATCTTTGGAGTACTTTTTTGGCCCACTTATGTAGGACTTAAATAATCTTAATATTTGTATGTAATGTCTCTGTAACGTATATGTAATTTCATAATTACTTCTATTGACTTTGAAATATAGTTAAAGCGCTGCTTAATGTACTGACAAACATTTATGGTAAACTAAAATATAATTTGTGTCTAAAATAGACTTCTATGCAAAATTGTATGTCATGATTTTACAAATATTTTAATTACATTTGTAAAAATGATGTTACAATTTAGTACATTTAAATTATATTAACGCTTAAACATAATATTGACAGTTCAAATTATAATCAAGTGTTTTACATGTGCTATAGCATGTTAGGCAACACATCAGAATAAGTGTGCTTCTTTAAAGATTATTAAAACAATGATTTTTAAAGTATACTGAGGAGTGTTAAGAAACAGTCCTTAAAAGTGTACTCTTTTTAAGTACACTTAAGTGGCCTTTTATATCTTTAATATTATATGCGAACATACAGTATATACTTTAAAGATTTGAAGTATATTACAAGTGCACATTCAGTACAATTAAGTGCACTTCTTTTCTACAAGGGTAGAAGATGCAAAAAATCTTCAGTGAAGAGTTGCAAGAAATGAACCAAACAAAGCAGCTCTGAGATCAATCAAATTACTACAAGCTTAGATTTGATGCCAAAAGTACTTGAAAATTAGAGGAAAAAAAACAAGACTGTGTACTTTATTTTATAAGGGATTGAATTTCTCATCCCATGAAGCATTGTGAATTACATCATGGAATCAAAAAGCACCATATATTAATTAGGTAAAATACCACATATTTGAAGTTATGTATATTTACATATTTACAAATAAGAAGTTTGATAATGTACAGAATCATTTGCAATATTTTATAAGAATAGGTGGGCACTCCTGAACTCTTCAGGTTTGGTTCCGCTTCGATGGAAATTGTGACTTAAACACATTTTTTAATGAATTTGAATTCGTACTGACTTGACTGACTCAGTTAACAACCTTGGATTCTAGGTCTATATTTAAAAGTTTATACATTATCATTAAAAAATCAATTTCCCCTGGAGAGACAATGAATGAGATTACAATATTTTCTGACAAAGGCAATATGTATTTACTACATATTTTGTCAAAACTGATTTATGAGAGAAACTGGGTCTATAAGATTGTGATCTGTCCTGTGACAGATGAGTTTAACCTGACTTTGCTTAGATTTATAAAGAAAAAATGGTGAACATTTATATTAAATATACAATATATAACCAACACTGGCATGTTTTGTGTTTGCCTATGTTTAGGCAGAATAATACTGATAACACAAGCATTCAAAATGTTGGACGTACAGTGGAGGTCGGCTCTCTCGGTTGGCTCTTCTGACTGTGCAAACTGCCGATCTCCGTCTGTGAGCTGGAGTGAGACATTCCCTCAAAGAACGGCCTTGAGTGGAAAACATACACACGTTAAGAATATAAAAACAGTCTTAGTGCCAAGAGTTGGATTTCATGGTCAGCGATCCAGTATCAGTTAAGTTTTCCTCAGTGTTCTTTAAGAGGCGTTTACACTGGCAGCGATTTGCATAGACAAAGCAACTGGAAGTCATTCACTTTGACTGAGAGTCAACGAGACAGTGGGTGATGTTGGTGAGGTTCAAGCATTAAAAATTCTTCCACTTGTTCGTGATTCCTATACAAAAACTTTCGGTCACACTTTATATTAGGTGGCCTTAACTACTATGTACTTACATAAAAAAATAAGTACAATGTACATATTGTGTTCATATTGTATTACAAAACACTTTTGCTGCTATTGAGGTGGGATATGGGTAAGGTTAGGGACAGGTTTGGTGGTATGGGTAGGTTTAAGGGTGGGTTAAGGTGTAAGGGATGACTCAACAGTGTAATTATAAATGTAATTACTGAAATTAATTCAGATGTAACTACATATAGGTATTTTTAAAAATATAAGTACAAAGTAAAAACATGTATGTACACAATAAGTGCATTGTATCAAATGATTAATTTAAATGTAAGTACATAGTAGTTAAGGCCACCTAATATAAAGTGGGACCAAAATTTCTCCTCCAGATCTGGAAACAAAGTGAAATATACATCCACAAGTATATCTAGTTGGCTTGCTAGTAATTGTCTCCAACTAAATTCTGAATATCTGTCAAAGATTTAACATGAAAGTTGCAACTTTGTCAAATGCACCAGTTCTTCCTTAGAAGTCTTCTTTATAACAGCCAGGGAATTTTGCATGACTTTATTTCCCCGTGGACTGACAAAAAGCAAGCAAATTGCTTTTTTTCAGCCAGCCAATCAGATGTGATTTTGAAAATGGCTTGCCATTTTTGTGTGTAATATGCATCAGACTAGTGCTATGACTCACGGCTCTTACTTTAATTTGGGTTTGGGAGTGCTGAGAAGACTCTCGTTGTCCTCCATCTCTGGGCCACTGTCGCTCTGGTTATAAACCTCCAGACTGTCATACAGAAGATCCAAATCTTCAACCTCCTGCGTCTGATCAACTGGGTCTGAGTCCAAGACCTTTTTGAACCAGCAAAATATAAATAAAAAGCAGGTATGTATGAAATGTAAATCTCAAAAGAACATGACCAGGTCACATTTCAAACCAAAATGACTTCATGACAATTTAAACAAATTTGCCCCCAGTAATTATCATTGCCGTAATTAAAAAAAAATATATATTTTTTTTTAAATTGTAGTACATGATGTATTGCCTTTAATTTATGCCAAACAAAAACATTACAGTATTTTATATTATAGTTAATGACAAATTACTATAATACCTTAATAAGATGGGTTTTTTTTTTTTTAGTAAAATGTGACGAGCATGATTTGCCTGTTTTAAAAAGCCAACATGTGCTGAAAAACCAGGCATTCAGTGCAATCTTTTTCAGGCAGAATTTCACAGGACAGTACAATCACCAGTAATGACCCATTCATACTATAAAATGCATCTCCTCAGGCAGCTGAGACTAAAAGACAGAAAGAAGTTCATTGTGTAAACGTAAACAAAAGACAGAAAGAGGATAAGAGATGGTCTGAAAGTAAAGGGGGCATATGAATGATCATCTTAATAATGAGAATTTATAAGAATTTACACTATTGTACTTTTTTGAAATATACAAATTTCACTCTTTTCACATCTTAAGCGCTTCATTGTGTTCCCAGCTGGATCCATCCTTTATAAGTGGACACTGATTTAAAATGTGTCAGCACACAAACAGACTTTGTTAGCATTGTTTTGCTCCACTATTCCTGCTTAAAAACGCACAACACTAACTTAGCCAGGACAGAAGACCAGCTAAACCAACTTAAAGAAGCAAAACACTATAGAGTGATTTTACTCAGCTGTACATCAAATTAATGTTATAGTATGTTTTGCATTGCTACGAAAGTTGGTCAATGTTTTCTCATTGAAAAAAGTAACTGGAAAGCCGTGATTTAACTGCTGTTGGAAATTCCCAAAAGTCATTCTTTCAAATGTCAATCACAGGTTTATGTCACAGGTGTTTTGAAATAGCTACATATTTGAGACACACCCAAAGTGAGCTATTGCATTGACAAGCCCATGTTGGCAATGCTACTCATGGGAACAGCCTGCCAATGCAACAAAACTGTGTCATCACCCTGAATCAGGAAGTTGCTGGACTGATTGCCAAATAAATCTGGACCATTTCCTGTAGGGTTTGGATAACGGAATGTGGCAGCCAAGGCAAGAGGACGAGGAAGTCAAAGAGTCAAACAGCTATCTACTAACAAGCTTAGACTCTAACAATGAGACCACAAAGCTACTTAAATCTTGCCTGTAGGCTCTAGAAACATTTATGGCCTAAGTCATGACCCCATAACTTGTCCTCTCAGAGCAAAGCAGTAAGTTTAGTTTTAGAAGAGATATACATCATATCATACACTGCATAAATCAAAGCTCCACATTTCAGCTAATAGATCAATCATTGCCATTGCGATTTTGTGATTACAAAGCACAGGACCGCAAAGTAGAGAGTGGAGAGTGTAGAACTTCAGGCAAACATGTATTTCTCTCAGTTGTAACTTATAAAAGACAAAGAAAATTCTCACCTCATCAGATACTTTAAATCTCTTCAGAAGAGCGACAAACTTCTGCTTGAAATTGGGTTGCTATAAAGAAATTGAGAGAATATGTCATCGAAGACTTCTGAGCCACTACTGTTCAATGCGATACATGTTACAATAGCAGTAAAATGATGATACTTTTTGGTATGTGTTTTAGTTAAGACAGTAAAATAGGTAAAAGCAAAAGACTAAAAACTGCATTTACCATTCTGGTCCTAATTTTATTAGGCGTCTTTAACTATTATGTACTTGCGTCCAAAAATTGTTAGGTAAAACAAACTTATGTTGTATTGCTAAACAATTTTGCTGCTATGAAGGGATACAATTGCAGTTATGGGCAGGTATGGTTAATTTTAAGTGTAGGTTAAGGAGTAGGGCTAAAGTAAACAGTTTAATTATAGATGCAACTACAGAAATTAATAATTATAGATGTAATTAAATGCAGGCATTTTGTAAATAAAAGTAGAGCGTAATAACGTATGTATGCAATTAGTGCACTGTATCATATAATTAACTTTAAATGCTAGTACATAGTAGTTAGACACTTTAAAAATGTGCTTCAGAAAAGTGTAAGGAAATCTATATTAGTGTCGCTCTACTTTACACATTGATCCTGGGTTAACATTTGTATTCCTGATGTGTTCCTGATGGTAAGCTTAGATTAAGAGGATTAGAACATCACCTTCTATGACCTTCTGTGAACTAGATAACACTGAACCAAACACCACCTTTAGGACACAAAGCCAATTTATCTATGTTTCTATCAGGTAGCTGCCTGAAGTGACTTTTTATCAAGACAATTAATCTATGATAACAGACAGGGTCATTCTAACTGTACAGCAGTGACAACATGCCTGCATGCAGAAACAAATAGAGAACAGGGTGGATTATATTACAGTGATATATAGTATAATACAATTTAATCATATCAGCTATTGGCACTGTTATCATATCAGTTAGCAAAACTGTATTCTCTGGTATACAAAGATGTTTTACAAATGGTGTTCCCCAGGGCTCGATTATGGGTCCTATCACTTTCTGCAAGTTCTCAGATCTTTATTACTAGCCCCTCAGGATAAATGCAGAGGGAGTATATCTGTACATACCCGGGTCATAGATGTGGTTCTAATCATTTTCCTCCTAGATTTTTTCGGCTTCCGCTGAACATCATCATCCTCATCATAAAGGTCCTAAAACAGAATTTCAAGAAATTTGATGCTTTTGATAGGTAGAGATCCTTTTCTAAAGAAACAGGGGGAAATATTAAATTAACCACACAGTGCAAAAAAAAAAACATCTTAATCACTAACTACCCAAAATCCAGTATTATCAGCCATTAAACAATGCTATCAGTGGATGGAATTCTTTTTTAGGTAAATTCTCCCAATACAGTATTGTTTTAAAGTGAATCTATGTGCCGAAAACTAACACCAATAAGAACAATGACATTGACAGACTACATTCATAGCAGAAATCAGGGAATTATATTAAAATTTACTTTTTTTGAAATTTCATTTTTTTAGAGCAAGATATATAAAAGACATGTTGGCGAGAACTCCTGACCTGGCCTTGAACAGCGTCATCACTCGCCTCTTGCTCTGACGAATAACTATCATCGTCATCTTCAGAATAGTTATCCATATCTGGAGAACGGTCTAAAAGAGAAAGAGACATTTAATGACCCCATGGTACTTGACATTTTAATGCAGCAAAAGCCTCTGACATCCAACAGAAAAAAACAAAAGCATTAAAATGATTCATTCAAAACATGTAGCAATTTTATTGCTCCAATTTGAGAACACTTGAGCTGCTGAAGCTACTTTCCCTTTTAATGTACCGCAGCATCAGTCACTTTTTCTTTGTGTGTGCTCTGAGATGATGGATGGGAGGATGTTTTGTGGTAGAGAGTGTATCCGGGGGACTTTTTATCTTTATTGCTTCTTAATGCACTCAAACTGCCCATTAGCATCTTTAAGTCAATGTAATGACTGTACATAAACAAACCCAATCACTGATGGAATACTGTGGTTTGTACAGTCATGCAATTGCAAGGACAACTGGGTATATGGTGTGGTTTGGTGTAGTGGTTAAAGATTTATCCAGTAAGTGTTCCCCTCCTTGCCATTTAGATGTTGTTACATTTGTGATATTTCAAACGCAAAAAAGTCCATTGTCTATTGTCAATACTGTAGCGATGTATGAAGCACAGCCTAATGTGATTTGCAATTGTGTGGATTCCAATTGAAATGACTGGACTGCCCACAGAAATTCGCCCAACAACAGCTCTGTCAATACAACTCTCTGAGAGTTTAGTGTGGTAATATACATGGCAATGTTAATGTGTTTGGTCTTGGAATAGATTTGCTATGTGCTGCGGCAGAGCAAGTACTGAGACTCAGACATGCTGCTGTGTGGCACATATTAACATATAAAATAATCCCCATATATAACATACATGAAATTATCCCATATCAGATCTATACAGGTGGAACTGGGGAAGGTGGAGGATATCTGAAACACACTGTGACTGCTACAACAAGCACTAGCTGAGTATTTGAATATAGAGCAGCAAGCTCATTAGCTGCTGATGTGAAAGAAACCAATCAGCTGTGCCATGTGAATAATGATGTGATTATATCAGATTTGAGTTAGAATCTATCGGCCTGCGCCAACTAGTGTCTCATGACAGCAGTTTGCATAATGTGAATACACTTTTCTATTTTAATATATTGACATATTTGTGTGAATTACCTGAAGCTTTGGCCTTTGTCTCTGGCTGACCACTGCCGTCCTCTGGGTCAATAGGTTGACTGGACAGTGAATAAACACTCAATTCTGCTGCACGCACCTGTGCTTCCTTCACGTTACTATGGAGACCTAAAATCTGGCCTCCATCTGTTGGGTGTTGCATCACCTTTAAACATAAACACTCAGAAATAAGTAACACGTGGACAAAAGAGTCAGAATTCTTCAGACGCCGCCTTCTCCTTTCAGCATAACTCCAGCTCATGACCTCCATCTCAGTCTAAACCTCTTGGACAGATGAATTGTCCGCTATGTTCAGTGTATTCTGCGTCTGAGTCTCTATTGAATATGATTATCGCTGGAATCTCAGCAGAGAGGAATTTGGAATTTGCGGGGGTGAAACTACCGAGATTAATTGCAGGCATTTTCAGAAAGCTAAATAGCTGAATAAAATGTACCAGTAGGTCCACGCTCACATAAAGGCCCCCAACACTCCTAAACACTAGACCTTTTTAAGAATAATTGTCTCAAAACAAAAGAACAAGACATATTAGTCATTAAGTGTTCTAACATTCTAATTATTATTAACATGAGTGACCCCAAATGGAGAAACTCTTACAAATACAAAAGAGAATGAAAGTTTTGCACTCATTCCATACTTTTAGTAACGAATATCTACCTAATACTTCAGAAAACTCAACCATATTTGCACTCTAATGAGTTTTAGAACTGCTACTTTCTCAAACTTCGCAATCACTGCTTTGTAGTTACATTTTTTAATTGGATTTGTAATGATGAAGTTGCCATTTAGTACCTTCAAAGTGTATTAACTTGAAAGTACTATTGAATAACACAAAGTTCAAATTATAATCAAGAATCTATCTATCTATCTATCTATCTATCTATCTATCTATATATATATGGCAAACCTGTGGCAACCAGTGTTGGAAGTAACACATTACAAGTAACGCCAGTTACTTTGTTTTCCCATTTATTGACTGACAGCTCTCCTGCCCCCATGTTGAGAGAAATCGGGAATAAGTGCAGAGACGTTGTGTGTGCTGTGTGAAAATGATGGCTACTGTAGTTCTAGACTAAATGTGAACATGCATTTACTCATTTCACTTGCACAAAAGCAGATTCAGTATTCCTCAAAATGACCGCTGAACAGTTTACTGAAAGGTTTGTTCGAGGGAGTAACACAATATCGTAATGCATTACATTTAAAAATAACTTTCCCCAACTCTGGTGGCAACAATAGCCAGTCCATCTCTATGATATCAATGCATATGGCTCCTTTAATGTGTGACGTGAGAGAACAAGTATTGACATATTGACTTTACATGAAAGCTGTGAGTATGAGCTGCTTTGCTATTGGAGAAAGGTGAAATAAAGAGGTCACAGTCAGTCTGGCAGAAGCTTCAATGAACTGGACACCAGGGCTGTGTGATTGATTTGCCCGTACCTCAGCCATATTAATAACACCAACGGCCAGCGTCTTGTAGCCCAGAATAGTTCTGTTTTTATAGCGTTTCCTCCTTTGAAGCATGATCTGCAGCCGGTTGGCATCTCTCTTCAGGAAATGTGGGTACTAAAGAAAGGAAGCACAACAGTACAGTGATTTGAGCGTATTGTTGCTTGAGATTACATCATTTTTATCAGCAACATTGTGACAGCGCTAGCACAAACACTTTATTTGATGAAATCTTCCCTTCATACTTCCTGTCAAAGCAACTCTTAAAGTGTCAGCTATAAATGCCGGATATCTGACCCAAACCGAGGAAAAACATAGAGGGTTCTCGGAAGAAACAATGGGTAATGAAGTAAACACTCCATGCAAAGAGTACTAAAACCCTGAAACATGAAAGCTTTCAGAGTAAATTCAATTTTAGGTAGTTTTAAGTTACTGATATATTCTCACACACTTTCTCAGTTAAATATGCAACTAGATAGGGATGGGTAGTAACAAAAAATATCACAATATTTAGAAATTTTGTTCAAAATGCTATATTAAAACATTTGATTTATCTTAGTGTACAATAAATAAATAAATAACAAATCTGAAAATAGAATTTCTAAAGTAAAAGTAATCATACCACGCATTTGATTAGATTTTTTAAAAAAAATTTAATTTACAGTCATGTTATTGCAATGACACGTTTTGTTTTTTCCCCCCTAAATGTAACCAATTTTTATTTTTCTGTTTTATTTTTATAGGGAATTACAGGGAAAAAACAACAGTAAATAATGACAGATTTGACATTTTTGGGTGAACTATTCCTTCTAAACCCTATTTGGACGGGACTACACTGAAAAAAAATGTTAGGCTTTCCTTTGAAACAACTTGCTAGCAAATTTCACAAAGAATTTTAAAGAAAGTGCAAGTAACACTTTGAATTAAATGTGAAATTTTCCAAAAAAAAAAAAAAAAAAATTACATTGCAGTTTTTCCTAAGCAGGTTACAGAAAGAAGTAAACAATTTAAGAATGTAATCTTAATTAAGTATATTAATATTTAATCTTATTTCAGTGGATGTATTATTCATATCATATTCATAGACTCTGTTTTATTACCTAAAATATTCAAATCACATGACCTACCATAATGCCAAGATTCACACAATAGAAATTCTCACCTAAGTAACACCTAGTCCCATCCAAATTGGCACATGAAATCACATACGTCTTCTGTTAATAAATGAAACAGTATAGCGCTAAATAGCATATGTTGAGTTACACACATCTAAGAAGACAGATGTACCTGTAGGGAAAAGGTGAGTTCCAGGTCTGTTTCCATCAGGCCGCTGGGTGGGAGCATGTACTCGTTCGACCTCAGGATGCGCTTTGACCCCTGAAGACATGGAAAGACATCTGTCTGATCTCCGTCTCTTACAAACACATGTATTCATTAATTATCACAGAAGAAACTTCTGATGCACCCTCAAGCAAATCAAGTCAAATGCTGAGGCAAAGTTTGAAAATAAACCAACGCAGTCTCAAAACCGAAAGGAATGTCACTGAATACAGACTTATACTTGCAAATTGAAATGTTGTCCGTATGGTTTGACAGCGAAAGCATAAAACAAGACAGAAAATGACTCAGTCACACTGAATGTGTTGAATAATTTGTGTTCCTTGTTACTGTCCGTTTCGCTTCGCTGCAAACCACTTGAAGGCACATCTGAGAGGCAAGTCACGGATATGAGCTGTCAAACTAACTAGACAACAGAGACTCCTGCTTTAACATTCATCTGCCTGCTAATGTGGCGATCCGTCACGGTCCAGCTCATGCGAAATGCACACACACACAAACAGATAATCACTACTGGTTGACCGATAAGGGGTTTTAATGGCAAATGCACTTATCTAAACATTTGTTGAAGACAGTTGTGCTGCCCAATATTTTTGTGGAAACTGTAATACGGTTTCAGAATCCCTTTTTTTTCGGTATTGTTTAATAGGGGTGGGGGAAAAAAAATTGATTCACATATGAATCTCAATTCAGTCTTCTAGCGATTTGCATTGATTCAAAAATGTCAAAAATCTATTTTCTAGTTAATATAATAATAATAATAGTAACATGATCAGAACAAAACAGCAACAGCAATGGAGGAGGAAAAAACAAATACATCCTCAGCCCCATTTTCAGCGAGGGCAAGTGTTTGGAAAAATAATTTTATTTATATGATTATTGATCTTTTGTTATTTGGGAAGTGTAAAATATTTTTGATTTATTAGGAAGTTTATAGTTAAAAGGAAACACTGATTTCTTGAGTCAGGACTACCCATATTATAGACTGTGCATGTTTTTGTATCAAAATACTGGTGCATTTGATGTCAAAACAATTGATGAAAAATAGTGAATTGTGATTTAAAAATCGAAAAATCGTGAATAGATTTTTAATCGAATTGTGACCCCAAGAATCGATATGATATGAATCGAATCATGAGGTACTGAAAGATTCCCACCCCTATTGTTTAATACAATTTAATGGTAGCAAATAAAATGTATACAAAAATGTACACAATATCTATTTAAGTTGCTTCTGTTGAAATAAAAACTTTTTTATGCTCAAAAATGTCAGTTTAATGCTGTACATCTTTAGTGCTTTTATTTTTAGTGTTTTTAGTTGCGATTTTTTAAAAACCATTCCTGAGCACTGAGTCTCACATTTTTAGACGCAAAGACACGTTGTGTGAACAGCCCCTAAAACATGATTTTTTTGTTTTTTGCTATTTCCCTAAGAAAATGAAGGTTTAGTAATATTTATAATATAGATGTAAAAATACTTTTTTTAAACAGTTAAAGCTTTACAAAAATACCAAGCACAAACTGTGTGACCAAAGCAACCTGTGTGGAATGTTAAGGGCCTCCAAGTGCTCTGAAATTACCCCCTCAGTATACCCCACAATGCACCTCTTCAGCCCCCCCCCCCACATGCCATCTTATTGCGTTCAATCCTATCTTCCCACTGAGCAAGCTGTCGCCTTGGCAACAGCTCACAGTTACCAGAGTGTCTTGTGTAAAGCTCTGAGCCCTTGTGATATCAAACACAGAGCGACACAGCAACACTCCACCTTCGACAGACCAGAACATACACAGAAGTAACATAGTAATGGTGTCATTTTACCTGTATCTTGACAGCGATAACAACAGAACTGAGTTCGCGGTCCAGCTCTTTCAGAACGATCAGCTTCTTCAGCGTCAGACTGCACAACCTTAGAGACAGAGACAAATAGAGAGAGACAGGATTATTTGGTGCCATTCACAAGTCCTCATGGGTAAATTAGTCCCCTGTTATGATTTTCTGCTTCAATCTGATTTATTTGCGAGGTTGCTCACATGACCTTTTAAATATAGAAGCTCCAAATTGTGTAAAACCACTGTAAATAAACAAAACAAAACAAATGGAGGCAGTGCTATCAAAGCTCATGTTCAGAGGTCAGCATCAAATTGCATTTTGATTGATTGTGAGGCAAACAGAGTGCAAAATAATAATCTTTTAATAAACCATACATAAAGGCAGGATCTAGTTTATTGTTTGCCAGCTGAAAAGGGTAAGCCTTGAAAAGCAAAGCCCAAAACATAATTAGGTTTTTACTAGTGCTGTCAAACGATCAAACGCGATTAATCGCATCCAAAATAAAAGTTTTTGTTTACATAATATACATGTGTGTACTTTGTATATTTATTATGTATATATAAATATACACACATACAGTATATATTTTGAAAATATGTACATTTATTTACATATAAATTATATGAATATAAATATATACATTATATATAAATATATTTAATATATACACAACATATTTCTGAAATATATTCATGCAGGTGTGTGTATTTATATATACATGATAAATATACACAGAACACACACACATATATTATGTAAACAATAACTTTTTTTTGGATGTGATTAATCGCGACTGATCGTTTCTATCTGCGCCTTGATTTTTTTCTTTAAGTCATTTGTCCACAAGGTGGCAGCACTGATTTCACAATTGAAAAAAGGAATAACAAAAATAACAAACAACAACAGATGTCTGAACTGATGAGTATTTGTGCAAATGGATTCAGAGATTCACTCTAGATTGAACAACGTTTTATCGCTCATAAATTCTGGAGAGAAATAACGCAGACACTTGAGAAAGATAAAACTTTCTAATTATCTTGTGTTGAGCACCTGTGTTCAAACAAGCTAGCAAATAAATTGTACTTTGAAAGGCTATATATTCGGACACATACATTAAGAATTTGCATCAAAACAAGTATATTTTGGGCACATACTTTACAGTTAAACATACAGTTTGCGTTTGCACCTTTATTTTCTTTGCGATAATTAGTTTGTCCACAAGGTGGCAACACGTACCAATGTGCAATGTTTCATAGTTGAAAGAGAAACAGAAGAGATAAAACAGCAAAAAAAAATCTACTTGAGGCAGCAACAACAACAACAGATGCCCACGTTGACGAACCCACATGTCAGGAGTTCAGAGTTTCACGCAACTCTAGTTAAAAAAAAATACTTAGACATTTCTATCATTCGTAATTTCTGGAGAGAAATAGTGCAGACACTGGACAAAGATGAAAGTGTTTTGATTGTTGGTGTTGATGTTACATTGCCATCCTGAAGAATATGGACTCTGTGATGCTTTCAAAACATGGCTCTGTTTGTTTGACAGTGATGTGTCAACTAGCTCAACCAATGACATGAGTTTGGGGCAGGGCTTCCTGTTTGTCTGACCAATGGTAGACAGGCAGATTGTTCGGGGAAACCTGTTTGGAAACATTACTTTTTAACTCCACTGCTAGTGTCATAGAAGCTACACACTTGACCTCAAAGGTGTGTTTCTAGCTGCCAAACACTGGCTGGCCTGTCTGTGTGGTGGATTCGGGAGTTAAGCAGGTATGAACTCATTCTATGGTCTTCTGGGAGCTAATTACTCTGCCGTCCTGAGTGTTTATCTGGATCAATAATGCCTTTGGCTAGACAGGAAGCTGTGCCCTACACATCATTATGCCCTCAAGTAGCACAAAAAAACGGAGTTGGTTTAGACTGAAATTCATATTAATCTGTTTAATTACTCCTCGCACTTTGCAAAATATCAAAATGTGTTCGGATGCTACACTTCAATTTTCTGTTAAATCTGAAATTAACATTTTCGGAAATGAAAATGTAAGGAACATGTATTTGAAAGGAGCCTTTGAACTTCAAATACCACCCAGCCGACACTTTCATCCTGGAGATTTCTTCACCTTCACGTTCCAGTAACTGAGAATGAGTCTGTTAGGAGCTTATCCTGAGATTCACACCCATACACACACACACACACACACACACACACACACACACACACACACACACACACACACACACACACCTCGATTTCTCTGTCCTGTATGACTCACCCTCTCTGAGGACTGAAATACCTCACTCCTGATTTTTTTATTCTCAGTATTTTCACTCCTTCCTTCTCTGTAAACCCCACTCTGGTCTCTAACTCTACAACAAAGACAACCACATACACTAATGACACTTGAGTCCTACATTACAGACACACACTACAAGCCACACTTTATGTACTGTGCGTGGTAATGACATTAAAGATGCCATTCACCCTATAATTTCACTTTTGGTCCACTATCCACTTATATCTAGAACAAACAGCCATAATTTTAGGGGTTTTTTTCTCTTTTTTTTTCATTAGCATTTTCCATGCCCTTTAGAATTAAAACAAGTTGTTTTTGCTACTGCACCTTTAAGACCTTTATATGTAAATGAAGTCTGTTATGATTGGCTAACCCCTTCACCTGTGAAATGAGCAGTAAATCATGATATGTATAAATTGTGAAGTTTTAACAATAAAGTTTTCCTTTTTTAGCACTAAATCGCAAATATAAAATAAAAATATCGGGGCATTCAATATAAAGAACAGTTATTTTAAACATCAAGCCTATACGACTTTATTTGAAGTGAAAGTGAAACTAGCAGCCTGTATGAAATGTATTGGTTTTGGACTTGCTCTGGAAAAAGTGGTACATCCCTAGCATTTATATTTTTAAACTGGAGAGTTAGCTTTGGGGTATGAAACTTGTAGGGGTGGGTGATATGACCAAAATCTTATATCACAAAATGCTGTAGTTATTTTTGCTTTTTTGATTTTTGATACCATAGAAATTTCATAATTCTTGCCACCAGTGTCAATATCACACAAAAAAACTAATACTAACCTAAAAATCAGCAATTAAATAAGAATAAGAAACCAATTACAAGCAATCAGACAAAAACTACAGTAGAACAAATAAATAAGAAATGCTACATACAAACTAATCAAATGTACAAAACACTGCATATTCTTCACGGTTTAAATATATACATATATATATACATATATATATATATATCTTCGTATTAAAATACAAAAGTGATTTAGTCAAGAGCAGTGAGAGATTTTCATTTTTCTTTTGTTGTTTAATTAGCATGAATGACAGACAGCAGGAATATTAGACTGCTGTCACTTTAAGAGCTGCCCGGATCCAATATACTGTTTTCTTATCCATTTGCTTTAAGACTTAAATTACTATGTTTACGAGGATACTTTCAAAAATGGGCATTTTGACACATACAAGTGTATTTAACCAGTCAAGGCCTATAAAGCAGCAAAAATAACTCTGTATTCACGTGCGTTCATCTCTCAGACAGTGAGCGCATATAGAAAAATGAGTTCTCTTTTGCTGCTGATTGCGTTTTAATGGTTTAAGATTACTTGTTTTTAAACCACAATGCTTAAAAGCATGTGCAAACGCTAACTTTTTGTGACCACGTTGCACAGCAACTGTGAAATTTACTAGCAATTTCTCAGTGATAATTGTTTCAAAGTAAATCATACTTTTTTTTTCCAGTGTAGAGTCACTTCTGTGAATATGTGTAAATATCAAGGACATCATCAAGATTTTCCATAAAGTGATCCCTTTAACTAGATGTGCAACTCTATTTGTAGTCCCATCAACCTCTCCTGCTCTTCATTCATGGCTCTGATGGAGAGCAGGCAGAGAAACGTTTATGCTGGGTCAGCTCAAAACACAACCACCCGACTGAAGCTATTCAGTGCTGGCCATTGAAAGGCCCTGTGGCATGAAAAGCCTCTGGAATGGCCCAAACATTCCATGCCAGAGATCATGAGAAAAAGCACAAACAGAGGCGCATTCACTGTTCTGGCTCCGTCTCTCAGGATCCAGTGTCAGTCTTACATAAGATCCTGACCGCGGCTGCTGATCCAGCATCTCCTCAGGACAACATCCCAGTCAGAACTCTGGCCAGTCACACCAGCCACAAAAACAATGCGAGTCATCACCTCTGACCCCAAACAAGACGATAAATTGCACAACATGTCAGAGCATGTGAACTACCTGCCAAGCCACATCTCCAGCCTCCTTCATTTCATTAAAGGCCCTGATATACTTAACGGCAAACCTTTTAGAGCAAGGTTGTCCAATCCTGGTCTTCGAGGGCAGACATCTTGCAGATTTTAGCTCCAACACACTTGACTAGAAGTTTCTAGTAAGTCTGAAGACCTTGATTAGCTGGATTAAGTGTGTTTAATTAGGGCTGGAGCTAAACTCTGCAGGACAGTGACCCTCCAGGAGCAGGTTTGGACACCCCTGTTTTAGGGATAGAAAGAAGTTGGAAATACCTGAGCAGTGGTTTACTGTTAGCGAACAGCCCAACGCCGCCCACAATGCTGGAATTATCTACATGAATATGTAAATATGTGCTGTGTGCTTTCCTCTCAACAAAATAAACACACACCTATAATAACAGTGGTGAGAAAGCATTAGTTAAGAAAGCATCTGATCGCAGTGATGTAGATATGTTTGCACCGGCTCTGCAATTTGGCACTCCAGTCAAATCAAGTCACGACATGTCATTTTTTTATATAGCACTTTATACAGTAGATTGCTTAGAAGAAAGCAGTTTACAGTATTAAACATGAAAAATACAAAGGCATTCTAAAAAAATTGGCTCAGTGTCACATGATCCTTCAGAAATCTTTCTAATATGTTGATTTGGTGCTCAAGAAACATTTCTGATTATTATCAATGTTGAAGAACAGTTGATTAATAGAAATAGAATATTCCAGAACAACATTTATTTGAAGTAGTAAATATACATTTCTTGACTGTCGTTTTTGGTTAATTTAATGTGACCTTGTTAAATAAAATGATTAACTTCTTTCCAAAAAAAAAAAACTTACTGACCCCAAACTTGAATGGTATTGTATATTATGAAAGTACTGGTTGTATTGCCTTTCATTTATTATTTTTAAAAAAAAGTTTTTATTGCGGCATTTTATTATGGCATATACTACAATATACTAGTTTTTATTAATGGTTTGAATTAGTTTTTATCTTTATATTTTCTGTTTTTATTTAAATTTTTGGTTATAATAATATTGTTGTGTGCTTCTGTAATTTTATTAGTTTTAGTTTTTTATGCCTACATTATTATTATTATTATTATTATTATTACTTTTAGTTATTTTAGTACATCAAGTTAAAATAAATGAAAATAAGAATTGTTTCCTAGGGAACTAGCTGTTTATTATAAGTTTATTTTATTCAAGCAACAAAAGTTAGGCTATATAATAACCCTGATTGAAATACAATAAAAAATATAATCTTGGTATAATGGAAAAATAATGGAAATTATAAAGCAATACAAATATGTTTTTGTGGTAATGGGAACTGTGGAACCCTTTGTCCTAAAAATATGGAAAATCTTAAAGGACCTATAAATGAAGTTAAATTTCTTTATGCAAATATATAGTAATTCATCTTTTTAATTAATTTATTGGTACTTTTGATTTAATACAATTATTCAACTTCACAGTAGTATCGTACACAAATGTACAGTATACACTTGGTAAAATGTGACCTGCACATGTCCTCATATACTCTGGGTCATGAAGGGTCAAAGCAACCCAATTTAGAGGCGCTGCAGAGCCACATTAGCCAGTGTGAAGACGCCTTCAGCCTTCGGTCGGGGTTTCATTTTCTGTGTTCGGGGAGGATGTGCTAATCTCAGTGCAGACTCCTGGCATGAACGGAAACAGGTTGCTCCCTAATGATTTCCGACTGTAAGAAGCTTAACAGAGATGGTGTTGCCCGTGGCACACAGGGCCAGACAGCACACACTGCCTTCAATCACCATCTCACACACACACAGCAGCCATGATAGTATTATGAAATACTCTGTCATATTCCCACAGCGAACAGAGGATTGTGGGGAGGTTGTTACGATTGTAAATCTGTCATGATAAATAGCCCGCTAAGTCTTAAAACATGGTCCGCCGACACAGACAACTGCGTATTAGTCTGTACCTGCCCTAAACAACAAAACCGTTTCCAGAGAGAGGAGTGTGTGTGTGTTTTGATCTGTTCTGTCTAAGACCCTGATTATGAACGTAATCTCGGCACACCTTAAGGTCACTCATGTGAAAATACAGATTAAGGCATATACGGCTACAAACACAAATCTGTATCTGCCGTCAAAACACCTTGTTCCTCTGTTTGTATGTGTTATGCCACAGGATATGAATTATGCAATCGTAAAGTGTGGGCAGAAGGTTATGTGTATTGCAGGGAGGCACAAGTTCCTTGAAAGGTATTATTTTAAACGATCCAGAGCCTCATTTATAAAGCATTTCTGTGTAAATCCTTCATAAATCATTCTTATAAAAACTGCCAAAGCAACCAATTGCAGGCTTAGCAAAATGTAGCCAAACGAAAAAAATATCCATAAACAAGATTATTGCAATAAGCTTTTCGGCAAAGTGTGATATGTAATGCAGTGTGACTTTATGCCCAGAACCACTGCTCTGACATGAAATTATGGCTTGGTGATGTTTACGAACAGATTATTTTGCTACATACTTAAAAATAAAAGTTCTTTATTAGGATTAATGGTTCCATGAAGAACATTTAATATTCATGGAACCTTTCCATTCCACAAAAGGTTCTTTAAAGTGGAAAATGGTTCTTTAGATTATTGAAATGTTCTGTTCACTGAAAGGTTCTTTGAAGAACCATTTCAGGTTCCTCAAAGAACTTTTCAGTGAACAGAACCGAAAAAAACAAACAAAAATGCATCACTGATCTAAAGATTTAATGATCTAAAGAACTGCATCACTGAAAATATCGCCTTTTGTAACCATCAGTTTACGGAGTCGAAACTATACTATTTACCTTAAAATGTGTGACATTTTTGTTAAACTCACAACTGCAAACTTTAATCAAATTTCTGACTTCTCTTACTTGACCAACATAACGTCATCAAAATCATTTGGTTTCCAAAGTAAAATCCCATTATTTTCTCCATAGGGGAAGTGATTTTTAATCATAACTTAATAAATTGTTAAAGACAAGACCGACTGTAAACTATGAGGTTGCTCATAGACAGTTTATTCATCTACTGAAGCCATCAGTGGAATTCCTGATGGAAAAACTACATTACCCATGATTCTGCAGAGAATCTTTCCAAATCAGAGCTGAAACAAGCAAATCATGCCAAAACAACACTCTATTGCGCACAATGATGTAACATCAGCATCTTTAAATCAATAGTTTTATATTTATTAATAATTTTTTTATGTCATTCACAGTGATTTATGGGATTGTAGTTTATTTCGTCATTAAAACCATTAAATATTAAACCATTAAAACCAAGTCTTGTACCTTTGCCTTATACTGTTCAATTTTCCAATACTATTTTGTTTCAAATCAAAGTTTGTGGTGTTTTGAGTTACCTCATATTTGGCTTTGGTTTGTTGCTTATAACTCATCAACTAACACCTTTTTAAAATCTGTATGATAAAAAATAATGGGAAATAAATGTCAGGAACCAAGGCTACTGAAATCCAATCTATGACACCAGAACTGACCTTTAAACAGCAACTCAGGGTCATGTCTTTTCCCAAAATGAGTGAATGGCTGTAATTAGCAGTGATTTTTCAGTGGCGCCTCGGGCTGTAACACTAAAGGAAATCACATTAGCAGGACAGAAGACCAACACCCATAATGACCAGAGCTAATCAATGAGCTCCATTAGAACCTGAAGCTGGGACGTCCTGAACCTAAATCATCCTATTCACAGACAAAACCAACTCAATTTCTGTTGTTTATATTCTAATAATGAAATTATACAGCCAGATGACGCAAAATTCAATTTAAGAGATTTGTCGCTATTTTTGTATTTAGGGAAATTGACCATTATTTTAACAAAAGAAATCTGACATTCGATTTTTTTTTTTTTTTTATATAACAAAGCTATCACACAACTTTAGAAGACCTGAAATACAGTTCACAAATTAAACTGTTTTTATGATACTTTGAATACGTAACTCTGAATGGCTGTTTGAAAACACTGAAATACTGTTTGAATTTCTTTCTTGTCCATGTCAAATGTGAAAACGGAAATTTTCACACCGTTTTGTGTACAATGAAAAATCTTTAGGATTATGAAACATTTTTTACTCATAAACTACTAGTAAATTTCACAAATAATTACAAAGAAATGACAACTAACACATTGAATGAAACATGAAATTTTCAAGTACAAAATCTGAAAAAGTAATCCAGTAGTAATCCAAATACTAAAATGTAATCCAGTAATCTTTGTTTTATTTACAATATCAAGTGCACCAGGGTAACTGGGGGATTTCTGCTTTTCCATAAGCGCCACCTACAGGGAATTTGCATTTTCATTCCTATCGTCTGCTATTTTTTACACACTGTGTGCGAAATTGAACCGAATTTTCATGGGAACATTTGTGTTGGTGTGAACAGACCTTCAGTTGCCATTCACTTTCATTATATGCAAAAGAGCGGCCAGGAAAATTCTCCTTTTGATTTCCACAACGGAAAAGTCTGGAACGGCATGATGGCGAGTAAATGCTGACAGACTTTTCATTCTTCTATTCCTATTACTACACAAACAGCACCCATAAATACTTCTCCTGCATAGAAAGCACTCTTCTGAGCACAGTCATGCCAATGATGTGCACTTTGGCACATAAACACCTCTTCTGTTCCCCATTGAGAGGTGGAGATCAAAGCCTCGTGTTTGTCTCGTGACTGCAGCATCTCAAGCATAATGAACAACAACCTGCAGCATTTGCATAATGAACACCCTCCCTGAAAACCCGCTCATTCAGAGGTCAGGCTCCAACATTTTTATGAAGAACTGTGATATTTGCAAGACAAATACCATGTTGCTCTTCCAGCTTTTCCCTCTATACGATGAGGAAGTGTTTCAGTAATCACACAGAGATATGTAAACTCACGGTCACCAGCAGAGCACCAGAGACCGGCTGCCCTGCTCTACTTTTCTGAAACGAATACACGTCGCTTGACTCAGCAGACAGACTATTTTGTGATCACTCTGAGGGCAAGTTTATGCCCCGTTCTCTGCTGACTCACAGGCCACAGGTTTGCCACCCTGCAGGCAGGATCTGAGTCAAACAGGAAATAACTTACATTGCAAGACATTCTCTTGCCTGTGTGTGCAGTCCAGCTCTCTCTGCTCATGGGAAAAGGAACAAACACTCCATATAAACAAAACACTGTTTCCAAATATATTTCACTGGCCTATAATAGAAGAAATGATAAACAAAACCAAGGCTGGGCAATAATAACAATGTTTGTTTGCAGTAACATATATGAAATTCACCATGAATACGGAGCCTCAGTGCTTTTGGTGTTCACAATGGTAGTGCATTTAAAAGGGACATCACACAAATCAAATGAAATGTCAGATTTAAACAGTAAATAGTAGTTTAAAGTTAAAACTCTTAAAATGAATGGCTCCTAATGGAAGTTTTTGCAGTGGTGTGAAAGAACCTTTCAGTGAACAGAACATTTTAAACATCTAAAGAACCATTTTCAACTATGGAACCTTTTTTGCATTGATAAGGATCTTAAAAGTTCTTCATGGAACCATCAATGCCAATAAAGAACCTTTATTTTTTAAGAATGTAGCAATATAATCTGATTATGATATACACCTAGCTGTAGTTCCATGTGAAATCAGTTGCTAAATGTTCACATACACACATCATTTCAGTTGAAGACTGTTGGAGTGCTGTAACAGATTATTTCTGAATATTTCCTATGTCAGTTTTTTATAACTTGCAAATACAAGAGAGTTTTAATAGTATGTGTTTTTTAAGTTGCAAAAAATTGCAAGTTACGATCACATTTACAATTGTTCTGTGAATTACAGGTGAATTTAGTCATTCCAGTAGGAATCCATGCAAATGGGAATTTTCCAAAAAGGTGAAAGATTATTCATGGACAATGGAATTTTTTTTTCATTTTTCTCTAATAAATTTTAGAGAAATTTTGATAATCTGACTGCATCTGGAGCGTCATTTCTGTGAATCACTTCAAATCGTTTGTTTCAGTGAATCGATTCTTGGTTGAAATTTTTCAGAGACTTAAGATTAGATACTTTCCCCCCCCACAAAAAATTTAAATGAAGCTAAAATAAAAATAATAATAAATGGAAGACTTGAAAAAAAAAAACTTCAATGAAAATTAAAAATGTTGCCTTACAACTATCCTAAATATGTTTAATGTGAAGTACTAAAATTACTTAAAACTAAAACTGAAATGAAAGTAAATGAAACCTAAAGAGAGAAAAAAAAATGACAGAAGCGCATAACATAACTACTAAAACTTGAACTAAAATGAAAACTAAATGAAAACATAAATTTAAAAATAAAAGCTTAGTCTAAATAGTAAAAAATACTATACTAGTATACAAAAATTTTTTAAAATAAAACTGTTCTTTACATTTTTATAAAGTGTTAGTGACCAAACCCTCATCTGGCATAGATTTATTTATGATGCTTTTGAAACTTATCATGTGAACCCTGAATTATAAATATAACACGGCCAATAATAACTCTTTTTTTTATTTTTTATAATGAATACCCTGAATTATAAATATAACAAGGCCAATAATAACTCTAATTGCACTTATGATAACAATAATTTAATACATCTTAATTTTATTTCTCTATTCCAAAACCAGAATACCTAGATAGCATCTGTTTGCCAAGACAACATTGTGTGTATCGTTTGTGAAGAACTTAGGGATTTTTGCATCAATAAAACCGTTATATTTTATCAATATTTGTGTGCTGTGTATTTCTATGCTTATAGGAGTGTTGTGTTGTCATCTTAGCAACATGTTAACATCCCACTCTACTTGAAATCAACTGTGAGCTGATTCCCTCTGTGTTTATTTCAGATCAGTCACTTACAGGTGTAATATCAGTCAGGATATTGCATTGTTCAAATGGCCAGGTACATTGTTGCTGTGTGTGTCCAGCTCTACTGGTACAGTAGGTAGATACTGGTTGGTGTTTCTAGTTCTGGTTGCTCTACTGTAGTATTTATGAACATCCACACCACTAAAGATGCTAAAATGAAATGAAATCAGTCTCATTCTTAGTTGAAAGACACCTGATAGTTAAAACAGTCCAATCATTGTTAAACCAACACACTGCACATGCCAGTCCTGGGGTGTTATTTTTAATATATTCATAATGGTCACTAGAGGAACATCAACAATCTGCTGGAATGAACAAGGGGGAGATAATGCAGTGAAAGCATCCTGTTAATCTCCTGTTGATCAGTGCATTGTGTTTAATGCACATCACTCACACTCGGCCGGCTCAGAACAATGAACGTCTGCTCTTACACACTTTATCCCAGTCCCACAGACATACAGCTTCCTCTTTCAGCTCAGCTCAATCGCTCTGTAGTGTGAGGTGCTGTGTGATGGCTGTCTCACACACACACACACACACACACACACACACGTACGTATCTGTATGCTGTGACACAGATGGTGATGGTGACTCATGGATCTCACAGATCGGTGTGTTTCAATGCCGTTTGATGGTATTTGGAGCATTGCTCTTTGTCTTGATCTCTCTTGCATGCAGATAAAATGTAATTCCTTCAACACACACACACACACACACACACACACACACACACACACACACACACACACACACGCTGGTTTCCATGTTTTAGGGTTCACTCCATAGGTGGTCTTTCTACTGTACAAACTGTATTTTCTAACACCTTACCCTAACATACATCTAAACCTACCCCTCGCACTAAACTACAGGCATTCTTACATTTTCAAAACACTTGTAATTTCTTCTGTAATATTATATATTAGCTTGTTTTCTAATGGGGAACAAAAAAAATCCCCTCAAGATCAAAATTTATTGGTATTACTATATTTGTGGGGACATTTGGTCCCCTAATGTAGGGAATACCAGCACACACACACACACACACACACACACACACACACACACACTAAAACTGAATATCATTATAAGAGAGCTGAACATAAAGATGTGTTTGTTTGATGATTTAAATGCCAGAATTCATTTTGCTGTTTAATACAAAGAATACAAGGAAAGTTTTATGAGTGTTGTTATTGTTAACTAAAACTAAATCTATTAAAAACATTGTTGGTAGTTGAAACCAATATATATTAGATGAAATATGTTTTTTTTTTAAATGTTGCCTTGGCAACTAACTAAAATAAGGTTACGCTGGCATATTAAAATTACTGAAACTAAAACTGAAATAAATTCAAGGTCAATTTAAAATAAACTAATGAAAAAAATTAATAACATGTAAACTAAAAATAAAATATAAACTGAAAATATAAAAATATCAGTAAATTCATAATATTAACAAATACTATATTTTATAAATAATACCAAAATAATGTATTGTAATTAAAATAATGTATATTATTGTTATTGTTGTTATTATTATTATTATAATAACATACAATTTGAGCACAAGTTGAGTACCATCTTCATAATTTGAATAATCTCAATGTGTTGTCATACTATTATTAAAAGTAACAATAATAATTATCATTGTGTAATAACAATATGAACATAAACATTGTTGTTGTTATTTATTATTATTATTATTATTATTATTATACATTTGCCTTATACATTTAGTCAATCCAAATTTCATCCAAATTTAACTTAAGTGCAGAGTACCATCTTCATTAGATGTGTATTATTATTAACAACATTATACACATTTATTATTATTTATTGTATATTTACATTATGCATAGTGTTATTAACAGCATGAATATTATACACAGTTATTTTTATCATCATTATTTATTATTATGCATTTTATATGATGCATTCAAGCACATGTTCTACTCGTTGAGTCACAGGAATGTTTCTGTGTGCTCCTTGTTTGTTTGTAAGGAAACATCATTATTCATACTCCTAAACCTGACTTCAGTGTGTAACTCTTCCAGCGTTGGTGCCTCAGACCATCAGGCATGCATTAGTCTTATCTCAGCTCTCTGTCACGGTACTGCAGTGACTCCACTGTCACTTTTAACTGTCCATTCAGATAAGCTCCTATGTTATCTATCTGCAGATACACCATAATCCTCTAATGTAGTGTATTTGACTTTAGCAGAACACTTGAGCAGCGTTTCAGTGAGGGTTGTGGATTCTGTTTTTCATTGTTCAGATGTGTTAGTTTTGAATATAACCGTCTGTTAAGTGCTAAATCTCACACGTTTACACCACTGACTTAATTATCGTGTATTAATAAATATATAAACTACGGCTGGGATGGATTGAACAGTCACAGGAAGCGGCTGCATGGAGCTCCTTCCTGAAGAGGAAACACTTCTTATGGAAAACCGAATGCCTCTTCAAACACACACACACACACACACACACACACACACACACACACACACACACACACACACTTGTTTCGCTATCCTTGTGGGGACTCTCA
>JAFVLL020035197.1:0-42237 GCA_021397915.2 Tor tambroides
ACCCAAAAATGAAAATTCTGTCATCATTTACTCACCCTCAAGCAGTTCCAAACCTGTATGAATGTCTTTGTTCTGCTGAACACAAAGGAAGATATCCTGAAGACTGTGGGAAACAGAGCAGTTCTGGGGCACCATAGACTTCCGTAGTATTTTTTTTTCCTACTATGGAAGTCAATGGAGCCCCAAAACAGCCTGGTTACAAACTTTCTTCAAAATATCTTCCTTTGTGTTCAGCAGAACAAAGAAATTCATACATAATTTTCATTTTTGGGTGAACTATCCCTTTAAGTTTAAGTAAGTAAAACACACTATGCACTGCATATTACAAACACAGGTAACACACCAGTGAAACATCAGTGCATACAATTCCTTCATATTAACACAGTACAATGGGCCTTTTCTTTTGAGTGTCAAAGTTTAGTTGTCAAACTACACCTGTGGTTAATCTTGAGCTAAACTGACTGAAAAATCATAAATGACCAAAGTCATTTTTATAGTAAGAAATGTGAAGTCACTTCTGCAAAAAAGTCTAGCATCTTTTGTTCGCAGATGCCGCTTAGTTCGACATCTTGTTATCTAATACAATTCATAAACTTTTAAACTAGGCTTAAATGTCCAAATACTTTTAATGGCCATTGCACATTTTCAACTTATAACTTTTTTATTTCCATCCTCAATCACAAAGCAAAAAGTGTCGAACCAGATAATTAGGGCAAAGTTTCTACTATTTTTATAACACAAAAGCAAAGCACAATGCACTTTCTGTTATCACACCTCTCACTGAAAGATGACAGCTTGTTAAGGTCTTGTTCTGGACACCCACGGAGCCATTATAGTGCCACTGCAGATTAGAATGTGTCCCTATAGTGAGTGGAAGCAAATATGAATCAACATGACATTGCAGTGCATGCATGTACACATGAACAATGATAGAACACAAGCTAGTATAAGGTGGGCCGCCATTACCGTAGTGACTCAGACCCAAGTGTACTTCAGCAGAACTACAGGTAATCTGCATTATTAATCTTCATTACGCTAACAATGGATGTGAGGGTACAGCACAGCAAGAGCACAGAAACAGCGCAGCAAACTACAGTGACAGAGGAGGCGCAGTTATATTCCTCGCATACCCAACACTTATCATTCCGAATCTCTGTGACAGCAACTTTCTCAAGAAGACAGATCATTCTCCTGAATGCTTTGAGTCGCTGTGAATATTTTCCGGGCCACGGGGGGGCTACTGCTAATGAATGGACTTCCTGCACAAGTTTTCCACTCGCATGCAGCCAAAGCGTGTGTTTGAAGAGATAACCAGCGCCGTCTCAGCAGGAGGGGTGAAAAATACTCGTGCATTTTTCTCACCTCTCGCTAGTTCATACTCACAAATCTGCTCTTTGTAAACAAGTGTGTGTGAGGTCTCATCCAGGTCAGCTGAACCAGTGTGAACGTATTGTGCTAGTATTTGTGAATCATGTGATCAAAATGGTCATGTGTAAGACTTTTTGGTTTCAAAAGGTCATATTTTTATGTATGTGTGATATAGACAGACAAGCCGTGGGTCTTAGCCGTGCCTGGCACTGCTGTAGAGACGGATTACGCTCATAAACTGATCAGATAAGGATTACCAGCCTGGCATGGATCCGCCCAGCTAATGACCCAGGTCCAGAGTGGCATTACACAGTATTACAACACTACTGCATGCTTCAGTTCACTCACACAGGCCACTTGCCCCAAAACAATCATCCCAGTTCAGCTCTACACTTACCAAAGGAAAAGTCCAACCATATTTTCTTTGGCATGCCCACTCTCTATAACACTTCAATACTATGATCCACTTATCCTATAAACACCAGTGATGTGATGAACAGTAGGAGAAAAAAAACATATACACTGCCAAAGCATCCTGTCAGGTTAACCTGTAAGAGAAGAGCTGTTTCATTCAATGCCTTTTCTCATTGCCTTGTCAAATTATCATTACAGATCAGTTTCGAGGTATCATATTTCTAGCTTGATATATTCAGCTGTGACATTAAAGGGAGAACCAAAGTGAGTAAATGATGACAGTTGATAAAATGATAAAAAGTTATTACTGGAAGTTTACAAAAGTTCATTAGGTAGATAGATAGCAAGGACTCATTTTATTGAACAATGTGACAGTAAAGACATTTACATTGTTATAAAAATTCTAGGATCACGTAACACTGAGGACTGCAATAATGAAAATTCAGCTTTGTGGGAATGAATTGCATTTTAAAATATTACTATAGAAAACAGCTATTTTAAATGGTAATAATATTTCACAGCATTATTTCACTGTTTGTACTGTATTTTTTGAAATCTTTCAAAAACATTTTTAAAAAATCTTACGGACCCAATTTTTAAACAGTAGTGTATCTTTTTCTACATTTTAAAGGCGTAGTTCCAAATTGCGACATCATTTTATGCCCTCATGTCATTCTAAACCTGTTTGACCTTGAAAAAAAATAAAAAAAAAAAAATAAATAAAAATTCACCAAAAGTTTCCAAATGTTCCAAGTTTTTTGAAGCCATATGATAGTTTTTTGAGGAACAGATTTACATTTGCAATTGTTCACTTAGAAATGTGAAAACTGCAGCTTAAACAGCTATAAATATATCTTTCTGAGTTTCACAGAAAAAAAGAAAGTCATATGGGTGACATAAGGGTGAGTAAATAATGACAGAACTTTCATTTTTTGGGTGCACTGTCCATTTAAACAAAGACAGAAGCCATTTGTTTAGAAGAATAATGATCTAATTTAGAAGTAATGTACTGGCAAGCCGGTTCTCATTTTGAACTTCTCAAATGCAGGACACGCAGACGAAACAGCAGATCTTTTTTTTTTTTTGTGACATCTAGACAACCTCTGCCAGTATCAGAAGACAAATTCTCCTCTGCCGCTCAGACAGGAGGGAACATAATGAGGGTCTCAGGGGCATTATTAATATTGGATTGGGAGACGGCCCGGGTGGAATACCACTTGAATCATCCTCATTCTGATTCAGCTCTGAAAGCAGGTTGAATGTGACGGCAGTGATCAGAGTGCAACAGAACAGTCTGTTCCACATCTCATTTCTCGCCTTCTCTCTTCTCTATCGCTTGCTTTCTCTCTCCTGCTTTTGCTTCTTTCTACCTGATGGTTGGCAGGTGCATGTGTAGGAGTACTCATGCTATTCTGGAACTTCTGTCTCCCCCACTTAGTTGACCCTCTACTGGGGAAGCACATCTGCATGAGCAAAATCCCTTTTAAGAGCTTCTCTGCATTCATTTTGCTTTGGTTCCTTTATTTACAAACTATAACGAAAGGCTAAATGATCATAGAGTCCTTGTGATAAACTAATACATGGAGTGGTGAAATTAGAAAAGGTCATAAACGTAACTATTTGACAGTCCTGTCACGGGTAGGAGGAGCTGAGTGATGTTATTCATCATTCCTCCAATCATCTTCTCCAGAGCTGCATGCCTTCATCAGGGGAATGGGGGATTGAATCACACAGGCTTCCTGGTTGCTTTTGGTCCTGGTGCGCTGTGTGATTTCTTTGCACTTTGACCCAGGAAACAGATCAGTAGAGGACACTCCCAGGATCTGTGTGTGTGGGAATGGCCTCTATAGTGTAACATCACTGATAGTACAGATAAGCAGAGGCACGTTAAACTAAAAAGAGATGTTCAACATATAATATTTTGAGGTGCTGTTTTCCATTTTCCCAAAATTTCCAAGAATTTTTTCTTTTGTAACAATGTAAACCGCAGCTTATTTCATGACTCCAATTACCACAAACCTCTTTTTGCCATGCAGAACTCACCATGCACTTCTACACAAAGAGGTGTGTGGTAATTTAGAATTTCACTCTGTACTCTTACGTGTAGTGCCAAAATCTCAGTGATACTTGACCGATTATATAGAATTGATCTCATTTCCACTGTTGTAGACTGCACAGTAGACATTAGGCCAATTCTGTGATAACGTTTAAAGGGGATCATTCATTTATACACCCCCCCCCCCACCCCTTCTCTGACGGCCATTTTGCAGATTTAAAGCAGCGAGAGGAAATCCCGCCATAAATGCTGATTAACTCTATATCTGCTCCATTCATTTTAAGTCAAAGCATTTTGCTGTTTTTCCCCCGATAGCGGCGGTGGAATCTGCAGCCCTCTCAGGTGTGATGAATTGGTGGTGTCCTTGGCACAGTTCATTTGCAATCCATTACAGCGCATTAGCTTTGTGTCAGAGAGGAACCCAAACACCATGCATCACTAAAGTGAGGGGATGCGATCAGATACCCCAACTTACACCCACACACCATCGACTTGCAAAGCATATTTGAATTTCAATTGGTCTTTTATAAAGTATGCTGAAATTAGGCCAGAACTGTTTAAAGGGATTGTGAAATATATAGAATAAAAACTGGGGAGAAAGTCACTAATTTATAGTTTAGGAAACTTGATGGAGATCTCAGTTATGCTTTGTCTATGTATCACCTTTGTCTTTGTCTGTAGGAAAAGAATGATATAATTTTTGACACACAGAGAAAAGTATATATAGTATAGAGAGAGAGTATACACACCAAATATACACTACCATTTAAACATTTAGGGTCAGTTTTGTTTATTTTGTTTTGAAAATAGTCTCTTATGCTCACCAAGGCTGCATTTATTTGATCAAAAACACAATAATAAACCATAGTAAAAACAGTAATATTTTTAGAATTTAAAATTTATTTTTCTTTTATTAGATTTTTAGCCATTACTTTAGTCCTCAGTGTCACACGATCCTTCGGAAATCATTCTAATATGCTGATTCATGTATAAATAGTGCTCAGCAGATGCTGCTATACACATACATATCATATGTGTGTGTTTGTGTGTGTATATATATATATATATATATATATATATATATATATATATATATATATATAGCATCTGCTGAGCACAAGTTTTCTCAGTTTTTGTCTTGTTCATTCATCCATCCATCAATATATAGACAAAATATTCTGCATATATACTGTTATTGCATTTAACAGTTTGTTTTATATATATATATATATGTAGAATATTTTGTGCATGTGTGTGTGTGTGTGTGTGTGTGTGTGTGTGTGTATGTGTATGTGTGACAATCTCAGCGCAGTGTGTGACACTGAAATCTCTTGTGGCACTCTAAAGGAGACACATGTGAGATTACTTGAGTCTTTTACTCAAGAGAGCAATTTAAGAAGCAGAAGACTCCATTTGCTCTCCATTTTCTCTTATTGCCGTTGAATCTCATCGCTGTCAATGGAGAAATTAATGAGATCTTTTTTTCTATCCTATGGGTGAGTCTCACCTTGGAGAAGATCATCTCTTAGCACACGCTGCTTAGCATTTGCTTCGGTCCTGATGTATTACAGGCCTCAAGTGTAATGTTTCATAGAGGACAACACTCAGACAGTCCATTAAGATGTCCCTAAACATTACCATGTGTAACATCATGTTCATTCATTTATGATCTAATTTCGTGCCATGGGTACTCACATAATGAGCATGTGTCTTCTCGTTGAGGCTCTCGCTCTGTGGAGGATGGACTGAGATGTTTCCACCTCTGCAGACCCGCGGTTAGCACCTAGCTGGCAAGGTGCTGACAGTCACGCTCCTCGGTCCAGGCAGGATCATACGGCCAAATCCACCCCCCTCTGCGGCTGTGTGCTTGGGGGGAGGGAGAGACGGAGGACGGCATATGCACAGGGAGAACTGTAGAAGAAAAGCAATAATGAAAGTGATTTCTAAAGTCACACAAAGTTGCACAGTAAGTTCTTTAGCATCAATGAGATTACAAAGTGAGTTCATTCTCACAAAAAAAAGGAAAAATCCCAAAAGAAAACATTAGCTCAATCTGTATTTTAGTTTATTAGGTACAGAGCAGCAGGGCTCATTAACTACATTTTATTAGTTGGCTTTCAAGATATGTGCATTGAGCTACACACTGCACTTCCATGTCCCTCCTGAATCTGAAACCACATGACCATTTTAACTGCAGTTAGTTAAATTATGCGCTTGTTTAGCATGAATTACCGAAACTACAAGAGGCGCACTATAGTATCTGGTTTCATACAAATATATAGTCATCTTACTCCTATTTCCTTTCCTTCTCTAAGTGGGGATCAGGTATAACAGTCCACATTGTGTCTGTATTGATTCCAGCTCTGCTAGGGACTTTGAAGAGTATTGATGGGAAGTAAATGGTGCCCTGTGTCTCATTCTGTTGGTACGAGTATCTCCCCCCTCCTCGTTTTTTTGAGTGTGTGTGTGTGTGTGTGTGTGTGTGTGTGTGTGTGTGTGTGTGTGTGTGTGTGTGTGTCTTTTCCTCTCGGGTAATAGCATCCAATTCAGTGCTGAAAATTCACACCCAATTTTAGTAGCAATTCTCAAAGCCATTGTATGGTGGTCTGGGTCCAAAGGGGCCAAGCAGTGCTGTGGTTGAGCAGAGCTGCTCAGATGGCTGTGTTTACATCAGGCACCAGTGCTGGCAAAGCCTCCAGTCACAGCAAATGGTGCTGTTGGCTAAACATACTGCTGTCAGGAGACTGCCACTGTCAACTTCATCTGGGAGAATTCAACAAGACCGGCTATCTCAGGGAAGCCAAAGTCTTGCAGTGCACTGTATATTTCAATGTTCAGCCTAAAAATCAAGCTTGTATCTTTAGACTGAAGGTTTTCAGAAGAATATCCAAGTGCAGTTTGACCATACAAAACTGACCACCATGATGCCAAGGTGTTGCTGTGTAGTTTCGAAGGTGTTGTGAAGGGTTTTAATGTGTTGGTATGAAGATTATCTGAGTGCTTTTGCCTGTTTCGCTGTGGTCGCTAATTTCTTATGGATGGGATTTTTTACAAGTGGTGATTGCTATGGTAGTTTGAGCTTGAACATGTTGCACATTGTACAGGGGCGGACTTAACCAGTAAGCGAGGTAAGCGGCCGCTTAGGGCCCCGGGGAATCAGGGGGCCCCATCTGATATTGGCGAAACATATTTGCAGCGTTGAGCAATGTAGCCGTTCACAGACATATCCGCTGATTTCTTGAACGCAGTGACCAGTCCAGAAGTGTTTAAGTTAGAATCCACTCACCGCTCAAAATGCCGAGTTTTTGTCAAGTGCTGAGTACTGCAAGGTCGGGCATCATCTCATTATAACAAAGTGTAGATACGATGTAAATAAGAGATTCATTGTGCAGTGTAGAGCTTATTAACGGAACGTCGTGAGATCGCAATGAATTGAAGTGAGTGACAGCTATGAGGGAGAGCTCTTTGCGCGCATTCTAGGCTATATAATACTGTCTGACTGTCTCAGAACAGAGATATTCACCTCAGTAAAGAAAGTATTGTGTTTCAAGTCACAATTTTATTTATCTTGATGTTTCAAAATGACTCTCTTGTGTGCTTTTCCTAGGCGCACCGGCGCGAACTGCCGCGTACTCGTATAAATGCACGAATGAAATGACTGGAGATTTTCCCTTAATAATAGGTTTCATATAAGATTTGTTTCTCGGCAAACCATACAGTGTGCCTTCAGAACACTTGGAATATGGAATGAGTTGCATGGGATAGTTTTTTGTTTGTAAAAAAAATTGGAAACGTTTACAATTTATTAAATGGACAAGTGCAAGCATTATTTATTTATTTATTTTGATAAAGTCTTCATTTGTGATCTCAAAAAATAAGGTAGCCTGATTTGACTTTAGAACAGCATCAGGTTGACTAATTACTGGTTGTGAAGGGACAAATAAACTATAAACTAGAGTGAGCAAGCAAAATAAGGGTTAAGCATAAAAGGACACATAGTCATTGTGTGGGGGCCCCATACCTGGAATTTGCTTAGGGCCCCCAAATCACTAAGTCCGCCCCTGACATTGTAGTATGTAGGAGTTCTGAGTGACTTTAGTGCATTTCTGTGTGGTTGTAAAAACTTTAGGGTGTTTTTTGTGTGTTTCTGTGTAGTTGCTAAGGATTTCTGGGTGTTTTATGTGTTTTATGTAGTTGCAATGCCATTCTAAGTGATTTTAGTGCATTTATGTATTGTTTGTAAGGCTTTTGGGGTCTCTTAATAGTGATGCCTGCAGTCATTTTAAGAGAATAAACTGAAACACTGCAAAAAATAAAAAATAAATAAAAAAATCTTGGACATTTTCTCCATAAAATTGTTTAAAAAAAAAAAACTTGATAAATTTACTTGATAAATTTATTTGTTCACTCATTTATAACATGTTCATACTTGGTAATTAAGACATAAAATATATAAATTAAAGATACATACTCTAGAAAAAAAAAGCCTTAATATCTTATGTAGTGTTGCATCTCTGATCAATTAATTCTGAGATGTATTTAGATATTGTAACTCTAAAATAAGACAAACACATTCATTAACAATTTGATTGGATGATTGGATTGTAAAAAGTGAGTTTTGCATACCAAAACGGAGGCAGAATGTGGTGGTGTAGATTTGTATACATCATCAGACCAAAAAAAGGTTTAGATTTTACATATGTTTGTGTTTGTGTTATAAGACTATAAGTCCAACAACATGCAATCAGGAGATAAACGGGGTTAATTGGTATGAAGAACACTGATTTAAGTCACTCTGAAAGTAGAAGCTGTTCTGAGTTCATAGCAGGAAATGATGTGCACCTGTTATCATAATTTTGCAGACATCAAATAATTCATGTGTAAAAAGCATTCAGGGCTCCATATGTGCCAGGACACAAACTTCACAAAACTGCTGACGAGAAGCTTCTCATCTGATGATAACCTCAGGAACAGGTTGCACAAGGTGTCAAAAGAGATTGCTGCTATCACCTCTTTGTGCAGATGTGCCCATAGATAAGTATGTGGTTTGGGTCATGGAGGATGATGATGATGAACTTCCTGTCAGCTGTGTCATTTGTGCCCTCTATTCCCACTTTCCTCTAACCGTCTCGGATCTCTACTGGGTTCTGAACTTGGAATAGGCCATTGTGTGTGTGTGTGTGTGTGTGTGTGCCTGTGTCTTTTTCTTAGAGTAATAAGGAACAATATGAATTTTTAATGAAGAGCAGCATGGCTCCTCTTTACTCTCTCAGATCGCTTTCCAGGACAAGGAGTCTCTAATCTTCACATTGCCTGTATGTATGTGTATGCATGTGTGAATGCATTCACACGCTAAAGAATCAACACAGACTCTGGAGCTTAAATTTTAAGTGTGCCATACTTTCTCCTATCCCGGTTCAATGCACAGAGTCAGCTATAAGTAAGCCATTCGTATACTGATTTCCTGAAAAGTATAAACACAGTGGCTTAGATGTATAGAGCACAACAAGGTATTTCTCTCCATAGACAAACACCACAACATTTGCAAATTTGAGAAGTATTTGAAAATTGTGAATAAAAGACAAAAGATCCAACAAGCACGTAGCGAGAACTGCATATATAGAAATCTTTTGTTACATTATAAATGTCTTTACTGTCACTTTTGATCAATTTAATGCATCCTTGCTGAATCAAAGTATTTTAAAAAAATCTTACGGACCAAAACTTTTGAACAGGTCACTTTTGAAGATGTCATTATGCTATAAAAACATCCTGTAAGTTTCAGAACTCAAATCTTTGTCGTTACTCTAAAAACAGCTTATATTGAACCCAATCTGGCAAAATGACAACTTGTGGAATGTGCCACTTTATGATGAAATAGTGTGGCTAAACTCCGCCTCCACAGAAGATGATCAATGCCTGCTTCTACATCACTGCCTGTTTAGCCCCGCCCACCGATTCGTGCATGTAGTAGATAAATGATGAGAGCAAATGCAGGTATACGCAGAAATCAAACAATAAACTTTATTTGATCAACTTTATTTTTAATGAAGTTCCAGACCACGTCAGTAAGAACTTGTTCCTTTGTTCACTTCATTTTACCGTGGGTTCATTTACAAACAAGACACAGTTCAACGCAGGATTTTCAGAAAGATTAAAACAAGACGATGCTGTGCTGACTATATTGGATCTGACAGTAATGTCGCGACACACAAGTGTGAGTAACTGTTTTTATTACGTGGTCACTATTGCTTTGTCTGTTATTACAGATCTTTATGAGTTTTTAACCAAAATCACAGCAGCGTCCATCTGGATGTAGGATGGCAAACACAACTATTAGCCATTCATAGCAGTGGGCATTTACTTCTGAGTCTACAATCCACCACGCTTATTCAAACAGTGCGTTCTGATGAAAGGGGTCAAAGACTATAGAATACCCAAGACATATCACTCGTATAGTTTTGAATAGAGAAAAATGCAACGCTCAACATGGCCGCTCAATCGCAGGAAGCCCCGCCTTCTGAATGAAAGAGCCAATGGCTATTCAGTCAGCGCATCATTGCAGCTGCCGTTAGAGGTCCCGGTTGCTATAGAAACAGTCCGCGCTCTGAGACGTGAGCTTAGGATTGCGCATGCGCACTGGCTGATCTAGCCTGTAAAATAAGCTTTTTAGACAGCTATTTGAGCAAAAGAAACAACATTTATGACACAGTTGTTGTCAGATTTCTTTGGTGATTTCAAATATGAAATTTAATCGTAAGCTTAGTGAACAGTTTTGGAGAATTTGATGTTTCCCCATTCAAAGAGATGGGAGCTGCACTTGGATGCCCGAGAGACGTTTCAAAGATGGCCCCCGAGTGACATGAGTTGTCTTAAAGAGACTTTGGAGGGGTTAAAACAGGACAGAAAATAGCGTATTACTTCTAAATTATGATGTTTTTTGATGTAAAAATCTTGATAACATTATAAATGGACCTCAGAGAACAGTACAAAAATAAAAAACAAAGGCATTTCATGACCCTTTCAAAAAAATAAAGCTGAAACCAACACTAACTTGTTGCTTCTACTCTCACTTAGTCAAGCTTTGTCCAGAAGGCTTTATTCATTTTCTCTATAGATTTTATTTAACTATTAAGATTTTTTACCCTACTCTGTTTATTTGAGTTGGTCCCAATATCCCAATATTTGAGCTGGTTGTCAATATCTGACTCAATGAATACTGATGTGTTAGAACAACTGAAGGTGTCTGGGAAACCTGTTTGGAAACAGTCATTATTATTGTTTTAGTGGTGCTGAATCTAGGTACTTCCAAAAGGCTTCTGTCAAATCTGTGCTGGGAGATGGATAGGAAGTCAGAGGCAGAAGTAACAGGGGTCCAGGGACACTGACCTCTGACTGTCCAAAGTGCTTCTACACGCAATGCATCCCTGCTAAGCCCTGCATGAGCCTAATTAAAGCAATTAATCAGCTGAATTACGCTGAGTTCACACACCACTCCACTAGCCGCTCCCTTGGGGGCTCTAGAGTGACCACAGCTAGCGTGGATGCTAAAGCTAAGTGAACCGCAGCTTCAGAGACATCCGTTTTTTGGGGGTTAAAAGTAATGAGGCGCTTTGAGCTAATTTTTTACAAATCGAACACGAACACATCCGTAGAAATGCCAGGCAGTGTAGTGAATTGTAGAGCATTTAGGCTTGAGTGACAGGCAGCCATCTTGGTTTCATATCTTGCTCTATTTCGCTCTCATATTTGCTCATTCTCTCGCAGCCCCACAGCCGTACACACAAACACAGACACGCAACATGCTCTGAGGGTCACAGTGGCGGTACTGGCAAAACACATTCCCATCTCAATACTCGGTTTGTGTGCGCGCGTGTCTCTGCGTGACTTAGACATTGTGTCTCTGTGTTTGGAGGGGACCAATGGCAGACGCACTACGTCAAGCTGCTTTGTGTCACTATCAGGAAGTGATCAGATGAGAGCACAGCGTCACGAGTCACGGGCTCATAGCAACAGCAAGAAAAGGGACAGAGAGGAGGAGTAAGAGGAGGGAGGGAAGGAGGGAGAGAGGGAGTGAGGAAGATAGTGTGAGAATGAATTAACACCTTTAACAGCAGCAGCCTATTAAGGCTGCAGAAAAGCAGACAGGCACGAAGAAAGAGAGAGGGAGATTGAGACACAGCGTAATGAACGAAGAAAGATGCATATTGATAGTAGTGAAGAAAATTCAACATGTTGAAATGCAGCATACGTACAGCAGATGTGGGGTGGCTTTTTGCAATGCAAATATGCATGCAGTGCAACACAGAAATGGCTGAATAATCAGTGTTGTGTCATGTCTTCGCTGCAAAATCAGTACTTTTTTTTCTTGGTTTCCAGCAAAAATATGGCTAAAACAAGGTCAATTTAGATTAATCTTTTTTTTTTTTTTTTTGTTAAATGTTTTAAAACATTACTATTATTATGTATTAAGATAATAAACTTTTATAAAAAAAATAGTTCAATATCATAAGAATTTTAATAATTATAAGATAATTTTACAAGTTAAACAAGTTAGAACATAAAGGTAACACTTTACAAAAAGGTCCTATTAATTAAAGTTGGTTCATGAATTAATGTTAACAATAAGTAATAGATGTGTTATAGTATTGTTTAATATGTTAACTTTGGTTCATGTAAATATAAGTTTATTGTTAGTTCATATTAGCTCAGGTGCGTAAATATTATTAACAGACACAACTTTTTAATTTAATAAACTATTAGGAAATATTGAAATTAACATTGACGAAAATTAATAAATACTTTAGAAGTTATGTACTTAACTAATGTTAACAAATTAAACCTTATTGTAAAGTATTACCACATTAAAACTATTGCATTGTATGATATTGAACTTCTAAAAAAGTCTAGTATCTTATATTATCTAATATTAAAATTATTACAATTATATAAATATAATATTACAGTACTTTTTTTTTCTTGTATTCAGCATAAATCCAGCCAAATGTAGTGAGGTTTAATGTCAAAATTAATTGATGTTTGCAAGAATTTGCCAATGGTTTTTGCAGTATTCATGTAGAACATTATATGCAATCGAAGAATTTCCAGTTGGCAAAGAAGAGAAAGAGAGAGTGCAAAAGGGAAACAGGTATGGATAAAAGGAAGTGGAGGAGAGAAAGTGAGGCAGAGGGGAGGTGGTTTGACGCATCCAGACTGCAACCATTGGCTTTTTTCTTCATTAGGGATCAGAGGAAAGAAAAAAACTGCAGCGAAGCAATGCACTGAATCCTGGATGCATTCATCTCTCTCTGTCCTCCTATTCGTTCTTCACATCCATCCATGCACATCCATCTACTGTCATGACTAACATTTCCATTTCTTTGTCTCTGTCTTTGTCTCATTCTTTCAGCCCCCTCTTTCTCTTTACTCACTCCTTAAAGGGATAGTTCATCAAAAAAATGAAAATTCTGTCATCATTTACACACCCTCATGTCATTCCAAACCTGTCTCTCTATTGCTCCTTTTGAAATCCTAGTGAGCCGCCTAAATATGCAGGCTCGTAAGATAGCTTCTTTAGACCAATTTCTAAGGCAGAATCGAAACTCATCATTCAGAATGCAATGCTAGAATGGATTGTGATGCATACCTTCATTTAAAAACTTAAGTGAAAGGTGTGAATGAAACTGTGTTGCCCAATGTTCATGTGTCCACTGTGTAGTTTTAGGCATAATAATCATATTTTATAGCCTAGAAACATCATAACACCAGACTATACCGAAATCAATTGTGGCACACAGAGTTGGTGCCTATGTTGAGTGTTCCAAATGTCACTTATGAAGTTCTATGATGGCCATTCACACAGAACATGATACGCAGGGGAGTGTAATGGAAAAAAAAAATGTTACTGGAAATGCGAAAATGTCCTGTTTTTTTAAAAGCTAAAGTTCTTTGAGAGCCGTGTTTTTTGGAACGCCATATCCTTTGTGAGACACTGCAACAGTTTGAGCACAACGGTCAAATATGCTAATACAGCACATGTTTGCATACTGTAGAAAAACAATGGAAGCGGTGTACTGCAACGCAAAAACTTGTTCTGTTTGAATGTACCTGTAGAACTGAACTGCCCATGTAGGCAGCGAAGTAGCACACTACCCCGACAGCAAGCAGTGTCAGCCCAGATCCGGCCCACATCTGGCCCGCATGGATTTCACACGGGCCAGATGTGGGCCGGATCTGGGCCAAAACTATGTTGCTGTCTGGGTAGGTTTTGTAACTTTCTACTGTAATTACCTTACAAGTGGATGGGGATCAGGGACAGTCACGGTGGTAAAAGTGGTCACTTTTATTGCATGAAAAACAGCCACTGGAACATATTACTGCAGTAAATAATTCATTTTGTTTTCCAAAGAAACAAAAGAAAGTGATATGGGTTTGGAATGACATTCAGCTGATAGTGAACTATCCCTTTAACGTCTCCATCGTCTCCTCATACCTGTACATCTCATACACAGTGTATGTTTAACTTGCCTGTCATTCTCAAGTCACTCTCTGTTCCTCTGCCTCTCTCACATACATGCAAACAGACTCTATGTGCCCTCTTGGTCGCTCTCTCGGCTCAGGAAGAGAAATCAATAGCAACGAATTAATCATTCTGCCTAAGGCAATCCAGTAGAAAGGGGGAGGGTTGGAGAGGTGTGCATGTGTGTGTGTGTGTGTGTGTGTTGCTGAGGAAGAATTGGCAGTAGTACATGTTCTGACATTTGATTTAAGCTCTCCTTATGGCTAAACCAACATTATTTCATATTGGGGGTGGAACTGATACCATTACCCTAACGGTTATTTTGCTTGTTGTGGTGGTTTGTTATTGAGCTCATTTTTCTTGTTCTGTTTAGATCATGTCAGTCAGCATTATTTACAAATGTAGGAAAGGAGATCAGGATACTTTTGCATTTTGACTTGAAATTGTACACCTTTACGTTGCTGCTGGTTTAAAAATACAGTTATACAGTTTGACAGCTTGTCACTTGGTAGTACCCATAATAGGAGAACTTGCACCTTATCTAAAAAGTGCAGATTTGTACCTTAATGTACACCATTTCAAATTAAAAAATGTGAGATATAAACTATAAAATCTAAATTATGAAAGCCAGTTGTCAGCATGGAATAAAAGAGATGAGAATATATGAACTCAAAATCCCGAGTAAAAAAAAAAGTCACAATTGTGAAATAAAATGCCACAATTATTTTTTTATATTTCATTCAATAATAAAAAAAAAGAACTGTGAAATGTAAACTCAGAATTCTGAGAAAAAAAAATGAATTGCAAGTAAAAAGGTGCAAATACCTTTTTATTTTTTTTATTCCGTGGTGGAAACTGGCTTTAATAATTTTCATTTTAAAATTACTAGTAAATTTCATAAATAAATACAAAGAAGCTGCAAGTAAAACATTGAATTAAAAATGAAATTTTGAAGTACAATGACTGAAGTAATATTTTCTTGTAAAATGTACTCCAATAATCTGTTTTTATTTACAATTTCAATAAATATTTTTATAGTGTAGAAATATGTACCCTTAAGGTACATTTTAGTGGTAAATAAGGAACGAGGATTTCCCTTTAAGGAAACTGCCCCAGTGACAAGCTATTGCACCCCTAACGATATAATATTTATAATACACTATAATATAATAAAACGTTATAATATACTTTTTTTCCTGAGAGTGTAGTGTGGGACCATCCTAAAGCAACTAAGACCAACAAACCATCATGTCATCATGACATGGGAGAAATAAGAGTATTATATAAGTATATCACAGGTAAGGTTTGCACGACTAATAATTTTTACTAGTCATCCAGAAAAGAGTCTGACTAAGAGGTGGCTCAGTATTTACCTTATGTAAATGACTCATCACATGCCATGCAACATCAGTGGCCTTTGCTGTTTCTGGCAAGTCTGTTAATGGAGAGCGTGTGAGCGGAGAGAATGAGATGAGAAACGGAAACACTCATCTCTTCACTGCCAGATTCATTCTGCTTCCACTGTCATAAACAGAGTAAAAAGTCATATCCCACTTATAGTTTCTGTCAGCCTGTGGTCGACGCTTGATTAGTTTCAGAGCAGTTTGCTAGAATTTTGGCTTGTATGTGAATGTGAACACTTTAACTTCTGTCCGCAACCCACATAGTGCGGGCACTCATAAGGTGCTTTGTGAACTCAGAGCATCGCGGGTTCACTTTATTTTCACTTCTGCATAACTCCAAACATAACAACAACAACAAGTGCATTACTGTCATCATTATTATTATTAGCATCATCATCATCAATGGGTTCACACAGGGATCAAATAAAAAAAAATATGACGAGTTATGCAAACTATTACTACTATTATTCTTACTATAATCATTTATTTTTATTATTATAGAGCTAATTGTCCACTCAGTACAACACTAGTAGTGTGTATAACTCACCATTATCTCTTTTTTGATCCCAGTGTGTGAACCCATCAACTATATATTTTCACTGGAATACTAGATACAAAAAAAATATGCATTATTTATATATTATATATGGGCATTACTAATTGAGTGACATCCTACTACTCATATCTATGTGTAGACACTGTAAAATGTTTGTAATTTTAACAATAAAAGACTGTAAAAATACTATGGTGAAAAAATGTTAACTGGTTAAAAATAAGTTCCTTTACTATATACAGTGAAATACTGTAATAGATCTAATGGGACATTTCATGACATTTTACAGTAAAATGTGGTTAACAGACTTTGCAAGCGATAAAGAACAAGTAATTTCATAATTAACAGTGAAAATCATAAACTGACAATTTGATGAGTTTGCAATGAAATAAATAAATAAATAAATAAATTATTCTGGGCAACGATTCACTGTGATTAATCACATCCGCAATAAAAGTTTTTGTGTATATAATATATGTGTGTGTACTGTGTATGTTTATTATGTATTATGTATATATAATTATGTATATACACACACATACAGTATATATTTTGAAAATATTTACATGTATTTACATGTATATATTTATGTTCATATAAAATGAATATATAATTTATAAATATATAATTTCATATAATTTTATTCACCATAATTTTTTTTCAGTGAATATATATATATATATATATATATATATATATATATATATATACTGAGATGTACAGTACTATAATCAATGTCTGCTCTACAAGAGGAGGACTCTTCATTTGTGTCTGAATGGCATGACTGTGTATGTCATTATAGTGGACAGGACATGACATACACAGTCATGCCATTCAGAGGGTTTCAGCAACTGCATGTGACACAAAGTTAAACACACTCCACTTTAAAAGCACTGCAGTGTAAAAGTGAAAGACTGCAAAAGAGCTATTCTACCTGAGAAAATTACACAGGAGGAATAAGAGCAGATGTTATTGATCCACCCCCTCAACCCAGCACCTGGTTAGCAGCGAAGCCGCCCTGCAGCCCACACGCACCACAGGGCACGGAAAGCAGTACCTGGGGCCAGCGCACAGCATCAGGGATGTTTACACACACATGCACAAAGGAGGTGAAGCAATGCACTCGCACATGTAACATCACATGGCTCTGACAAATCGAGGGACAGAGAGAGAAAATGCCCTTGGATGCTGAGAGAGTAAAGCGCTAATCTGGTTCATAATGTGGTCTGTGATAGTGTTTTTTTTTTCTCTCTGTGGTTTGCATATGTGCACAGATGTATCACAATACACTCTAATGAAGTCATTATATTGGTGTGCCAGTCTTTTGAATTCACCAGCATGTGTCTTGGTGATGAGCTTTTCTTGGTGAGCTTCTTGTGTGAGTATTAACATGTCAATGTCAAAATAGGGATGCACTGATATAAAAATTCTACCAGTAATTATTGTCATAATTATTAAAAAATAACATGTTATATCCGATAATAGCTGATAATTACAGTTACCGTTCAAAAGTGTGGGGTCTAAATGTTTTTGGAAGAAGACTTTTCTGATTGCCAAGACTGCATTTATTTAAACAAAAATACAGTACAAACAGTAATACTGTGAACTATTATTGCAATTTAAAATAACTTTTCTATTTGAATAGATTTTAACTGTAATTTATTTGTGATAGCAAAGCAGAATTTCAGCATCATTACTCCAGTCTTCAGTGTCATGTGATATATATATATATATATATATATACACACACACATATATTAGTGCTGTCAAACGATTAATCACGATTAATCGCATTCAAAATAAAAGTTTTTGTTTACATTATATATGTATGTGTACTGTGTATATTTATTATTTATATATAAATACACACACATACTGTATATATTTTGAAAAAATTTACATATATATACATTTATATATTTAGATTCTTATATTTTATATTATATATAAATATATTTAATATATAACCATAAAATATTTTTCTTAAATACATGCATGCATGTGTTTATTTTGATATATAAATAATAAATATACACAGTATACACACATATATTATGTAAACAAAAACTTTTATTTTGGATGCGATTAATCGCGATTAATCATTTGACAGCACTAATATATATATATATATATATATATATATATATATGTATATGTGTGTGTGTGTGTGTGTGAGATATACACTCGCATAACGTCTCCCTTTTTTCCCTCTACTCCTCTTTTTCTCTGGACAGCTGCTTTTACAGTAATCTTTATAATCTAGGGACACAGCAACATCTATTGCCTTTGATTTGTGATCTTTTATGGTCACTAATAAAAGCAGTCCAGCAGATCCATGCTCTAGCCTATACCTGCTGCTATTAAAGGAGGCTAGAGATCCAGTTGATTTACATATGAGTAGAGCCCTCAATGTGATCCAAGGCTGGCTGTTTTAAATGGCCATTTATGGGACTCGGTAGGTGCCTGCGCTAACTGTGCACATTTTAACGATGATAGCTCAAGCTATTTCTCACCAAGATGATGTATGTCAATATTTGTAAGGGCCGCAGCGGGTCCCAATGCTTCCAGAATTGTATGGGAACGCTTTCAGAGGCTGATGTTACTGAATTTGTACTCAATCGCTCCTCCATTGCATGACAATCAGTGTTAGTGTACTAAAATAAAAATACAAACTAGGGTAACTGGGAGAAACTAAACCAAACTAAAATGCATCCGTAATACTGTTCAAAAGTTTGGGGTCGGTAAGAATTTTTTATATTTTTGATGTTTATGTTCATGAATGCTACATTTATGTGACCAAAAAATACAGTAATATTGTGAAATATTATAGTTTTCTATTTTAAAATGTTATTTATTCATATGATGGCAAAGCAGAATCTTCAGTGTCACATGATCCATGTAGAAAACAGTTGTTCTGCTTTATTTTTGTGGAAATAAAAAATGTGAACATATTTTTTAGGATTCTTTGATGAATAGCAAGTTGAAAAGAACAGCATTTATTTGAAATAGGAGTCTTTTGTAACATTATAAATATTTGTACTGTAAAGTTTTATCAATTTATTTCATTCTTGCTGAATATAAGCCTTACTGACCACAAAGTATTGAATGGTAGCGAATTTCATTTAATTAAAAATAAAACACTAAAAGCTCAAATCTAAAAGTCATTTTAAATGCTACAAGTAAATCTAGACATCACAACATTATAATGAAAAATAGATGTTCATTTTGAGATTTTTCAAATAGAAATTTTTCAAATAAATATATAACAATTATAATAACGTAAAAGTCTTTGGTAGTGTACATAACACCCAAATTAACTCAAATTAAATGTAAACGTCTACAAATTAGTTTTATTTTTGATGCATGGGATATTATAAAACATGAGTAAATGCTTTTACACCAGTAAATGCTTTTAACTGGTACAGATGCATTACTAGTTAACTAATATACCTATAAACCTACATCTAAACTAACAATGAATAGAAGATTAAAAATATGAGATGGTACTTCTATGGAACATAAGATAAATTTGATTACCATTGTACATGTTCAACAAATAGCATTGCCATGGTATTTTATTGTTAGGGAAAGTTCAATTAGGAGGCCATAATAATAGTTGTTATTTATTCACGTCTGTAAATGTGTAAGCAAGTCTTATATGGCCTGTGCATTTGTGATATTAGAATAGAGGAGCAGGTTTGATGAGCTGCGTCTCAGTGGTAGAGGAATGGCCGCTGTGAGCTAAATCAAATTAGCACCTGGTCGGTGAGGGTTCTTGGCTGGCCAGTGGCTGTGTTAATGAGAGCAGCCCAGCCTCAGTCACTCGGTGTGTTTTACAAAGCATGCACTGCAGTGAGCCCGCACACACGCGCACACACGCTGTGCAACGGAAGTGTGAACACACCCCCTATGAACAATGTGTTTTCAGAGCTAAGCATGTGTGTGTTTTCCCTTTGACCAGCTCACATCTGCATGACAAAAAAGTAATATTACACACATTTCTGTAGAATTAGAATAGTTATTTGTCAATATAATTTACAATAAGTGCAAGATAGCACTGTATTGATATTCCTCAAACATTCTGGTAAGAGTTTGCGTTAAAGTGCGAAGTGTTTAACTTCAATTAATTCAGGCCATACTGCTTAACATAGAAACTTCTGATTTGCAGATAGTTGTCTTTTTCTGTTTTTATTTTTCCCTAAATTTTATACTATTTCAAGAAGATAGAATATTTCTAATCATCATAATATTGTCATACTGAATTCCAGTTGTTGTTGTTTTCTACAGCTGTTTGCATGCTTAAAATATAGAAGCTTGTTTCTGCGTAAATTAAATAAATAAATAAATAAATAAATAAAGGGAACTGCAACTTCTCACAATTCTGACTTTTTTCTAGCAATTCTAGCAATCTCACAGTTACAACTTTTTTACCTTGCAGAAATGTAAGATATAGTCAAACGAGTTTATGCCTCACAATTCTGATATAAAGTCAGAATTGTGAAATTAAAAAGTCACAATTACATTTTTTTTATTCCCTGGTGAGGTGAACTCAGAATTCCAAACAAAAAAATAAATAGGTAATTGCAACTTTATATCTCACAATTCTGACTTAATATCTGGCACTATACCTTATTTATTTATTTGTTTATTTATTTATATCCCTTGGCAGAAACAGGCTTCCAAATTAAAGGGATAGTGCAGACAAAAATGAAAATTTTATGAGAAATTCATCATTTAGTCTTGTTCAGACTGTCAGTCCAAATCCAATTTTTGTGCATATCCAATAGGAATCCAATCATATTTAGCCAAAAATCATGAATCTCATTTCTGGAAATCCGTTTCAGTCTGACCGCTCAGATCAGATTTTGCGTAGCTTATTTGCCTATGTCACTTCCTCACGGCATGTAAAATATAAACACATCAGACGTTGTTTGTAAAAATCAAGCTGAATGTCTTTGAAGAAACAAGGTTGGGTTGCAACACAAAGTGAAAGTCAAGCGTAAAATGACAATATACTGCTGTGCTACACACCTCTGAGTTTTGAGACCAGTGGAGACGGCAGCATGGAATAAAACTGTACATTCCAGCTGCCTATGTTTCTGCCACTGCATCATAAAACGCAATATAATCTAGTGCAATAGCAAAATGTTGTCACAATGTAAGACAACATCTGTTTTGCAAACTGTATTGCTGTTAAAAAAATTGTATTGTACTGTATTGCTTTTAGAGTAGGCATAAGTTGCCATTGAAACCGTGCCATGGAAAACAAATCGGATCTGAACAGATGCGATACACAGTGTGGACAGTCAAAAATTTAAACCAGATTCCAATCGAATATGAACAGAATATGAATCGGATTTGGACTGACAGTCTGAACAAGGCCTATGTAATTATCCTTTTTCTGTGAACACAGACAAAAGAAGATATTTTGAATTTTTTTTTTTTTTGGTTTGGTTTGGCCTGGTCCAACAAATACTCTTTTGCGTTATTAGAAGACAGTAAGTCCTACAGGTTTGGAATATGAGGATGAGTAAATGATGCAGAACCAGAGTATGGTATTCTCTTAAGGAAATGTAAAATTCCTTTGTTTTTTTATTTTTTTTGTTTCATATGATTTTCATAGATCTGTGTCATTGATCAAGTGCAGGTTTAAAGTTTGGTAAATAAACACCTACAGGACTCGTCATATCAGGCTTTAACAGTCAAAATTCAGATATGTGATAAATCAGGACTTGTGTAGTGTGCTGCTGCTGCTGCAAAAAAAAATCATTTTCCTAATCAGCATCAGAAGCAAAGCTACATGAGATATTTGCATGCATTTGCATAAATCTAACAAAATTAATGTGGTTTAATCTTTAAAAAAGAAAAAACTGCCTTTGGAGCAGGAAAAATAAACTTAGCTCAAGATTTTGTTTCAAGTGTGTATTTTGTTTTAAGGAGGCTTGGATGTGTTTACTGGAAAACAAGACAAAAATACAAATTAAGAAGTGATTGTTTTCCTAGAGTGTATGTGGGATTAAACACCTTTCAGGCGACATGAACACGGTGTGCCGCAGCCTGATATAGATACTGAGAGAAGGAGAAAGAGAAGAGAGAGGCAAGAAAAGAACAGCACATGCAGATCTTTGACCAGCTGTTTTTAGAACACCCTCCAGTCCCCGTTGGCTGTACGCCTCATTCCTCTTCTCTCCTTTCCTCTCTATCCTCCTTTTCCTCTCTCTCCATGAGCTCATTCACATGTTTTAACCCCATCACCCCTCACCCGGTTTTACTGTGTATTGTCTTTCCCATAGTTTGGTGAAGAAACATGCAAATACTCCACATCTATACTGGCCTTTCAAAAGTTTCTTCCTTGATGGCGCATCTTGACCTTTTATTCGGTCTCATTCACATGTGGGTCCTGCGGTCCTTTGTTTAATGAATCTGTCCATATCATTCATTCAGAGTTCTGTTCTGTTCTCTGCGCTTTTCTTGAAGGTGAAAAATGAATTGAGGATGACCCAAAAAAAAGTTTGCCTGGAAACTAGGATAAGAACAACTGTTGTCCTACTAGCGACACCATGTGCGGTAAATAGACAGGGTGACATCTGAAGTCTAAGCTCTGCACGGTTGCCTCTTCCCTCATTTATATACATGTTCAGGAGAAACAGAAAGGAATAAACTGGCTTAGGAGTCACTGACCAGTGACATGGTTCACACACCTATTTTTGGGGGCCACCAGTGACCGTCCTGGCTCACTTGGTACCCTACATGAGATGAGACATGGGAAAAAATACTTTTTAAATATTCTGAACAAGAGTTTTACTCTGAAAGAACTACTGTTTATATTTTCCATGCAAGCAGACCCAGATTCAATTTTCAGATTTTCAGCTTAAATCTTATTTTTATAATTAATATGTGACCCTGGACCACAAAACCAGTCATAAGTAGCACAGGTATATTTGTAGCAATAGCCAACAATAGACACAGTATGGGTCAAAATTATTGATTTTTCTTTTATGCCAAAAATCATTAGGATATTAAGTAAAGATCATGTTCCATGAAGATATTTTGTAAATTTCCTACCTAAAAATATTAAAACCTCATTTTTGATTAGTAATATGCATTGCTAAGAACTTTATTTGGACAACTTTAAAGGTGATTTTCTCAATATTTAGATTTTTTTGCACCCTCAGATTCCAGATTTTCAAGTTGTATCTCAAGTTGTATATAGTTATATCCAAATATTTTCCTATCCTAACAAACCATTGTCATGGTTCGGTGTGTGGGAAGAGGCAGGACGATGAAGACGAATAAGTTCCAACACACTTTAATAATTCCACGACAGGTAATCTCCAGACAGGGCAGGAACACACACACACACACACACACACACACACACACACACACACGAGGTAACATTCACAATACCGGACGAAGACAGAATCAACAGTAGTATAAGTAGGGGTGCTAATTAGGGACAGACAGGTGAGGAGGATCAGGAACGACTGAAAACACCACAAACAGTCCATAACTGTGACAACCATACATCAATGGAAAGCTTATTTATTCAGCTTTCAGATGATGTATAAATCTCAAATTAAAAAAAATTGACCCTTATGACTGGCTTTGTGGTCCAGGGTCACGTGTAATAAAAATAAACATTTATATTACTGTTTATATAATAATATATGTAAATATATTATATTAATAACAACAAATGTACTATATAATTTGTTTAATATATATATATATATATATATATATATATATATATTTGGCACATTCCACCACTTTACGTGGGAATGACTACAATTCGACTACTCCCTTGACACTCATTGTCAATCTTTTTTTGCTTTAACCTTTCTCTGAAATCTCTGCTTTTCCCACTTTGTCTTTTGCTTTCTGCCATCCAATCTAGCATACTCTTCTCCTAAACATTCTTTCCATCTCTCCTTCACTTTGCTTTTCCTCTTCCTCTTTCTTTACTTGAGCATCCTGTCAGTTCTGATGACCTGGTTCTTGGTAACCGGTCTGGAGTCTTAGATTAGCTCTCCAGTGGAGGGAAAGAGTGAAGGATCATCTCTATAGCTTTGATGTGAATTTCAGCTGGGTCAGATACTCTTGACTGCAGTCCCAGAGTAGCCCATTTTGTATTTGCTGCACAGCGGTACCAAAGGCATAACATTTTAGGAATTTATAAGCTTTGGTTGAGATAGAACATCAGCAATTCACACACTTCACACGCTGTCACCAACGTGAGGGGCAGGTGGAGACGCGAGCGGGGAGGGTGGGGTTAGAAATGTACGAGAGAGAGGAAGCTGATATAAGTGACATAACTGAAAAGGAAAAAAGAGGTCATATGAGAAAGGGAAGGAAAAAGAGCTTAAAATCAAGTTTGGCTTAGAAAGGAGGTTCGCCAGGGGAAGGGGGGATGGGCAGACGGAGAAAGAGGTGATGTGTGTGTGGAGATAAAGAGAACACCGTGGTGATGGAGTGATAGAAAAATGACTGTGGGGTGCAGGCCTCTTTTAGCTGAGCATCAAAGCTAATGCCCAGGGATCTCTGATCCTCAAAAGGTCAACACAAATACTGACAGGATGTGTGTGTGTGGTGTGTGTTTGTATGCTTGTGTTAGCACTGCAAATCACTGTCTAAACCTTCCAAAGATGCATTTGTTTCAGAACATAAAGGCTAACAGTTCAGGAGGAGCACATAAGGAGCATTTCATCCAAAAGGATTGGAAATTGCAGCCCATTTCTTCTGATCTTCACCTACTTTGCATACTTTGCATAGATGAACAATTTATTTAAAAAATATAGGAATACAACATGGTGTCCCGTGTGAACAGTCTAACAATGACCAATTAGATTGCAAAATGAATAGCTGTGATAGACATGTTCAGTGATCTGCAAATAAAACAAATGCTAAGAAAATCTAACCTGTATATACCACTAAAATGATGTTTCACACATATGATTCATATGAAAAACTGCATGCAAGATAATATAAGTAAACCTGCTGGAAAAAAAAAACAGGCCATACCTGTTTAAGGTAGTTAACTGGTCAAACAGTTTAAGCTGTGTATAATCAGGTTGATCCCAGCCCTACTGGTTGGTAATCCAACTAATCACCCACCAAAATCAAGTTGGACAGGCTAATAAACAACCAAAGCTTTAACCAGCGAGTTCATCCGAAGCTGGTTTCAGCTGTTTTTACACCAGGAAAATGGCTTTAGCATTTACTGAGCATCCATTTTTTTTGAAGCTGTTACACCTAACCTGGTACGGTTAAAACACACACCACCTTTACACCAATCTAGCATCATTATTTATGCCAGGGCAAATGCACACACAGACAGAGCACCTGCTGGGACTGGTGCGAGCAGAGCTCTCCTGGCGATGTACTCCAGCGTGCACCTCACCAGCAGGATTATTGAGATTAATAACCGGTGATTATTAAGATGAATACACCGATTATGTCTGTTGTGCCTTATGCTGCCACTGTCGTTAATTAAGGCCATATCGTTAGCACACCACCGGCAGATATTAACCCCATACCCATCCATCCCCATCACCGAGGGCAAGAGTAACCATGGCGTGCTCACTACACCTTGCTGTGGTTTTGGTATAAAGTCTGTGGTTATTAAGATATAGTACGAACATTAGAGGCTCTTTAGCCAAAGCGAGGCAATATTCATATTGTTCAGTAGATTTCCTGCCTAAAAAAAACAGTCTAAGAAGGTTAGATGGTCTCCGTGCCTGAGCATGCTGGTTAGTCTGGTCTGTTTTGATGGTTTTAAACAGGATGAGGGCCGGCTAAACCTGCTAAATACCAGTTTGTCATAATAACCCCAGCTTGGCTTGAGTAGGAGACAGTGCCGGGTAGCAATTGATTACATGCAATCTGGATTATAATCAGATTCCAAAAATTTTAATACTTGTAATTATATAATATTACATTTTAAAATACTCAGAGTACAGTTACTTTTTTATTGATTACTTGATTACATATTATTCACGCAATAGATTATTATTGATTCTCCCTAATTCTAATTCTTCTTTTTCATCTTTTAGATTTTTATTTTTAAAACAGCCAACTATTTACAGTATATACATTCAGAAAGCCTTCCAGTTTTGTGGACATTCACACTGGAAATTTCAGATTGCAGATATTTATGTTGCTAATATTATGATCCTCTTTCACCTATTATATTTTTATTTGAAGTACCCCTGAGATTTTAACATAAATATTTTAATAATAAAGTATCACATTTGCATGTTCACGGTTCTGTGACATTGGTTGTGGTCACATGACATGGAGGTAAATAAATTAAATATTTAATTTTTTCAGTAACTGTTTTATTTTGATTCATTTTAAAATTATTTGTTTTAATTTAACATTTTTATGATTTAATTCATTATTAGCTTTTTGTTAAACTCATAAACCCCCTGCAGTTCCTTCAAACCCAGTTTGGGAAACCTTGACGTAATATAATGTTTAATGCACTTCATATTGTTGATAACAACAAATGGAATATATTTTCTTACTCTTTGTATTTTTATATCAATATGGTACAAGATTATCCTATTTAAATCAATGTGAAAAATAAGATATGCCAAAAGTAATCTAAAAGTAGTCTGATTATATTACCTAAAATCTGTAATGTAATGGATTACGTTACGAACTACAACTTTGTAATGTAATTTTGAATCAGTAACGGATTGAATCATGTAATCAATAAAAAAGTAACTGTAGTCTGAGTATTTTAAAATGTAACTTATTCTAATTACAAGTACTTAATTTTTGGAATCTAGATTACATGTAATCAGTTACTACCCAGCTCTGTATTTATATATATATATATATATACACACACACACACACATTGTTTCCCCAAATATATGGGGCATCTGTTTTTTTCTCATGTTAGGCTTAGATATCCATTTGATATAACCATCTAAAAGGCCTAAACTGTAACCATGGAAACTCAGACTAATAATGCATGGCTCACGAGGCTGCTGGTAAACTTTCTGAAACTATTACTCCCACCTGCAGCAGGCCAGTAAAAAAGATGAGATGGGGTGGAGTCCTCTGGAAAAGCCAAGCTTTCCCTCTCACAGAGAAAAAAATAATCTGGCCTACTCCTCCACCGAGCTGAACTGAGCTGATTGACACCCCCTACACACACTCACACATACAAACACATCAAATACATACACACACGAACCCTCTTCAGCTCTGTCTTTAACTGTGTGGGCAATGGCATTGATTTTCTCTTGAGCTGAAGGGATGACATCACTGTTCGAGGGGAGCAGCATGTGGGCGGCTCTTCTGCATGTCTGTCTTTAGTCGAGCGGACGATGATAGGACAGCGGCCGCAGAGGGGTCGGTGACAGGCGAGGGACTGTGTGAATATCCTTCTCCAGCAAGGGAGAAAAATAGCTGTGAAAGGGGTCAGTTATTGTTTTTCGACCAATAACGCATACACGCTCACATACCGTGAGTGAGAGGGGCTGCGTAGTGACACTGACTTAATAGGGAAGGTGACTTCAGATATCTAATGAGCTGCATGAAGGGTGGAGATGAGAAGGGAGGAGGACTGCAGGAGAATGCTCCCAATTATCTTTAATAATCCCTCTGTAATCTTTCACACTGAATGGAAATTGTGCGGAAGGGAAAAGCATAGGAAGATAAAGATTACAATTAAAGTAAAAATCACATTTTTTTCCATGCAGTAATTTGCCATCGTTGGGCAATGAGCTTCATGGTTTTTCGGCGGTCATTCATCTCTAAGAAGCTGGAAAGGAATAAAAAGGGAGAATGAAACAATGAGGACAAAAGAGGGAGGACAGCATAGTTACTGAGTTGATATTTTTCAGTAGACATCCTGCTGAAAACACCAGCTTAAATCTAGTTTATACTGGTTAGTGCTGCTGGTCTTTTCAAGCAAAACTGCCTATCAATGGCTATGTTGGCAATTGCCATTTCGCCAAACTAAATATTTTTAAGCAATCTATAAACCTTCATTTTGAACTGAATTGAACTCAAGGCTTGTTTTGAATTAAATGAGTATAATTGAGAGAAAGGGGGAGGAAAAAGTAAAGAGATGAATAGTGAGGAGTTTCAGCAGGGAGAAATTGTCCCACTTTAACCAGCAGTAAATCCCATGCAGCACAGCCTTACAATCCAGCACTTACTCAGAGAGACGGATGAGAGAAGACCGGGGGGAAGGTACATAAATGCTCCAATGGCTTGAGCACAGAATGAAAACATTGCTGTAGGGAGAGAGCGCTGGAACTGACTTCACATCTCAACATCAACTGCATTCATTAATAAAATGCATAATCTCTCAAAAAACAGGGTTCATCTCTTTTTTGACATTTAAAACTAATTTCATTTATTTGTATGTTTTTTCAGCTATGAGCACTTTTGGACCTTTGAACCCTTAAAACATTTGTCCACTGTCAATATCCAACAATGGACATGTGTGTGCATCAAAAGAAAATTTCACATTTTCCTCTTTTTTTTGTAAAATTTTGATGTGATTGTTCAAGATTTTGGAGTTTATTGGCAAAGTCTTTTTTCTTGCTAAGGTTCCAGCATTTAATAAATTCTAAATATACTATATAATATTGTCACAGTATTGGAAAATTTGGGAAAATGGCAGCTTAAAGGTGCAATAGGTGATTGTCTTCAGAAACATTTTTTGTTATTCTGGTTGAAAGTCTCTTCACATCCTGATAGCAATCATTAAGTTAAGTGGTCTAAATGTATTTATCTGTATTTATATATTCTGTGGAAGGTTTAGGACCAAGAAATGTCCGTCCAATCAAAACGCTCGGTTCGAGCGTTTTAATTGGCTTTCCTACCTGTCTGTCAGCGTATGTATTTGCGTACCTCTGCTCACCCTGTTCGCGCAGACATGATACGTCATCAGCGCGTTCACGCACGCTGTGCAGACAGAGTGAGAATGGCAGGCAAACATCAAAAACTCGATCTTCTTTCCTGGTATTGTAGTACTTTTACTAACTGTGCTATAAAGTTTTCTCACCGGTGAATGACACATGATTTAGCCCAGCGTTCCCAACTCCAGTCCTCGCGCTCCCCGCTCTGCATATTTTGCATGTCTCACTTAGTTAACACACCTGAATCAGATAACCAGCTCGTTAGAAGAGAGCTACGTGCATGAACTGTGTTCCGATTGACATGCTCCCTACACAGTGTTCATTACTCCCTGAGCAGGGGAAATCCGTTGAAGTTTATTTCTCTTCGGAACATTCACTCACGGATTTGCGCTGCGCAGCGTCTTTACACACAGACGAAACCTAATAGACAAGTGTGACAGAATATACCTCTGTAAATAAATACAATTTAAATCCACATCTCGCACACTTGAATGCCCTTTGTATGGAACATGTACGCTCGCTTTGAACTGGAATCATGGCGGAATATCTGGTGATGTCCACTTCGCAGGGCACTTATTATGACTCACGGTCGAACAGAACAAGCGTCGGACGTGATAAGATATACATATGAAATGTGCAGCGTGGAGAGGGTGCGAGGACTGTAATTGGAAACCGTTAATGTAGCCTATTGTAGTAATTAATGTTGTCTCTGGTATTCTGCTCTTTGAGCGTATGTGTGTTCAGGGGGCGTGGCTTTGGACGGCAATTGCAGGGAGGGTGGGACATTTGCTTTCAGTGCTATCAGGCTAAAGTTAGCATTTTCCAAGATCTCCTACTACACCTTTAACTGGAAATCCTGCACAAATCCTAAAATAGTGTAAATTATATTTTCCATATTATTGTAACGGTACTGTGGTTTTAGAACAAATGCCCACAACAAAGGCGTAAATAAACAAAGAAACTTTAATCTGCATAAACACACTTCCCATAAATTAACATCAAGCAGAGATAAAGATTAGAGAGAACTGAGGACTTATAAAGGAACAACCAAACGAGCAAACAAGATGATTAATACAAAACAGGTGAAAGGAATAAACGATGATTAACTAATGACAGGAAACAAGAACAGGAAAAACCAAATAAGGGCAAACAGGAACTAAACAGAAACCAACAGGTGACAATTATTCCTCCATTAGTCACATCTCATAATATTTTCTCTCAACAATTAGTACAGTAGGAAAAAATTACTTTAATGGGTCAAAATTGCTAATCAAGGATGGATGGATAAATGGATTTTATTTTTGTTGTGGCCTTTTGTTTAGATTATCGTAGCATTAAAAATATAATGATGTAGTACTTTTCATAAAATAAATAATTTCTACATATACAATAAATTTAAAGATTAATCGAAAATCAATGTATGCTAAAGTTTTCAAGACCGTTACTGCCATAAGAAATCTGATATTTTGATGAAAATCCACCTCTGGGACATAAAAGTGCATGTAGTTGAAGAAACACCCACATACATGTGATTGTACCCAAGCAGCCTCACTTCTCAGGCAGTGTCTATGGAAACCGAATATCCACTGACGTGAACAGAGAGAAATAGCTAGGAAATGGAGAACACAAGAGATGGAGGTTCATCGACTGATGGTGACTGGGAAAGCCTGGTGCGTGGGCTGACCGGGGGTTTCTGCCACACAAGCACTCATAAATTTGCTCTCTTCCCTCCATACCAATCCCTCTCTCGCTCTCTCTTCTCTTCATTCCTGACCCCCTCCCTTTAAGCATAATGATAATTGCATGCTTTATGAGGAACTGAAGCAGGAGGGCAATGCATAGCTCATCTACACATCACGAGATGGGATGGGTACGACGACCCCTCTCAGCCATTACAGTGATTAAATAAGACGGACTCTGTCCCTATATCTGTGATGCAGATCATGTGCTTCTTCAGCCCTTAGTACAGGAAGGTGAACAGATTCAACTTTGCTAGTGATAGACGTTTAATTCATGACAGTAATGTAGGTATCATTTTATGAAGTCTTTGAAATACACGCTAAAGCATGGCTGTCCTCCATTTGATAGGGGCTTCTATGGAAGGTATAGGCCTAGAAAAGTAAGGCTCTGTCATTTTACAATGAGTTTAAACTGTTTTTCTCTAATGTTAAGGCATCTGAATTAGGTCTTGAAAATGTCAAGTGTGCTTGACTGCATTGCACGTCTGCATATATGTCCACTTGATAATTATTTGATCAGTAACTGCTACAATAATCAGTAAACATGCACAAAACAGTTTTCAGCATGCAATATTAATTGCACCAGGCAAATAACAAATATAGTTTTTTAAAACGTTGTGTTTTGTGAAGTCTTTAATATGCTTAATTTACATTAATGCCTTGAACACAATGACTTAATTTAAATAGGGCATAGTGCATTTTCAGCACATATAGTAATGGCATTGTGGGTGGCATGTAAATAAGATGCAGCATTCTTTAGTTTACACACCACATGCAAAACAGTGAAACCATTTAATGAATTAGCCCATTTGTCATTGTACTCCAACACTGCAAAAAAGGATTTTTACATTTAGTATTTTTGTCTTGTTTTCCAATACAAATGTCTAAACATTCATAAATCAAGACACAAGCGACATGACATAAAATATTAAGCACTGTTTTCTGAAAAAAATGTACCAAATTTAAATGTTTAAGCTAAATGAAAAAGAGAAAAATATCTGCCAAAGGGATAAGAAAAATAAACTTAATTCAAAAGGAAGGGAAGTTTATTATTGTGACCCCACTGACATTCTTACTTTAAAAGGTTACTCCACCCCAAAATGAAAATTTTGTCATTAATCACTTACCCCCATGTCATTTCAAACCCGTAAAAGCTTCGTTTGTCTTCGGAACACAATTTGTGGCGCAGCTGACACAGAACAGCATATGCAATTTGCGTCCAGCGGATATTCTCCAAAATGATGCTACGGTGACTTGGAGGAGACGAATTGTTGAATAAAGTCATTATTTTTATTTTCTTTGCGTACAAAAGGTATTCTCATCGCTTCATAACAGTCAGATTGAACCACTGATGGCAGATGGACTATTTTGACGATGTCTTTCATACTTTTCTGGGCCTTGACAGTGTTATTTACTTGGCAGTCAATGGTGCAGCCACAAGCCTCCCGGATTTCATCCAAAATATCTTAAATTGTGTTCCGAAGACGAACAAAGCTTTTACGGGTTTGGAATGACATGGGGGTAAGTGATTAATGACAAAAATTTTCATTTTGGGGTGGAGTAACCCTTTAAGCTTAAAATTTTACAGAATACAAGACTTAATATCTTCTGTCATTTTGGTTCTCAAAGATATCTTGATTTAGGAAAACGTGATTTAAGTACTGGAAAACAAGTCAAAACTATTTTTGGAAGTGAACATTTGTCTATATGTGGAAGACAAGCATAGCTGAATTAGAGAAGATGAAAATATTTTAAAACTGTGATTGACAGTCATATTTTCATGTTTCTCTTCTGACATTAAAGACATGAAATTTGAAGATACTAAAACTATATTATTATATGTATTTGGACACAAAGAGCCTACAGTACAGCACATTGCAGACATGAGAAGATTTGTACTTTTGAGATACAACTGTTTACAGTATCAATACGCGCTGTATCTTATTCTCTGTTTTACCTCAAGGATACCTTTTCCCTTTCATTTTGTTTGTAATCTTTGTTCGGTTCTTCCTTCACTGTTCTGTTCTTCCCTTTCATCTTCACCTTCTCTCTCTCTCTCTCTTTTCTCCCACTCCTGCTCCAGCTAATTGCCGCAGAGCTCACTGATAGAAATCAATGTGCAATGTTTGATTGTGAGCCAAAGCACAGGAAGGTGAAGCAGAGCAATAAACATCACAAATACACAAACATACACACTCAGCACTTGCATATCTGATCCTCGGATGATTAAGAGGTGTCTCACACAACACTGTGTTTGTGTTGGGCTTCCCACAGAACCCCTGACTAAAGCCTTGAATCAATCTAACCATAATGCCATTTACTATATTTGAGCATGCATATTATTCATTTATTGCATTAAAGTCAACCTCAAATAGCTTTGAGCTGCATAAAATGCAATAACTGACAAATCCAACAGAGTAAAAGGCTGGTACTGCTATAAAAATCTATCAGCAAACCTTTTCAGCTTTTTACATTGAGACTCATGAGAGGGGACAGTTAAAGGGATAGTTCACCTGAAATTATCATTCTGTTGTCATTTTCTTGAATTCATTACATCCTTCCAAACCTGTATGAGTTTCTTTCTTCTCTGGAACACAAAAGACAATATTTTAAGAATGTCTCAATGTTGTTTGCACCTCATTGACTTTCACTGTATGGACAAAAACAGATAATCATTTAGATTTGGATACACAGCATGACACAATTTTCATTTTGGGTAAAGTATCCCTTTATGGATAAAAACGATTCTCATAATTCAGGGGGTAAAATGCTTAAATCAGTGAAGAGGCCGAGGTTCACGAGGGGGCCTCAGTAAACTTCCAAGGGGCCTGCAGAATGATGTATAATTATTCAAATGAATTAATTAATTACTAATTAAAATAAATTAATTACTAAACACTAAATTATTATTAATATTGCTATTATTAATATTGCTATTAATATTGCTAAAGGGCGCAGTTGTGGCCTAATGGATAGAGAGATGGACTTGTAACACAAAGGTTGTGGGTTTGAGTCTCAGGTCCGGCAGGGATTGTAGGTGGGAGGAGTGAATAACCAGCACTCTCTCCACCCTCAATACCACGACTGAGGTGAGACCCTTGAGCAAGGCACTGAACCCCCAACTGCTCCCTGGGTGCCGCAGCATTGGCTGTCCACTGCTCCGGGTGTGTGTTCACTACTGTGTGCATGCACTTGGTTGGGTTAAATGCAGAGCACAAATTCTGAGTATGGGTCACCATACTTGGCCACACACCACTTCCCTTCCCTTTCCTTTATTTATAAATGAAAATAACCTAAATTGCCAAAATTCCAAATATATATATATATATATACTGTCAGACTTTTGGTCCTGTTTTGCCCCTTTGTTCTTCCTGGTTTTCCTTATTTGGTCATTTTCCTGTCCTTGTTTAGTTTGATTATCATTCTGATCACCTGTTCCTTGTTAATTTACTCATTAGTCCCTCGTTTGGTTTAGTATTTATAGCCCTGCCTTTCCCCTGTTTTTCTGTTCTGTCTCACGTCCTTTTGAGAGGTTGTGTTTGCTTATTTTCTTATGTGACAGCAGTTTGGCAGTTTTCTCATAATTATAGCAGAAATACCAAAGGAAATATCTTACCTTATATAGCCTAGGTAAATTGTTTTAGCTATTGGGGGGCTTTTGATTAAAAAAAGGTTAAGAACAAACTGGCTTACATGTCCTCTTACTGCATTGAATGCTACTGAAAATTAGCCATGTATTCTGACAAAATAGATCAATTATTTAATTATAATATAGTCAGTGTTTTACCAGTGACCAATTCTTTTTGAAGGACTCTCAAAAACACCACCACTCAGGACAGTCACTAGTTAAGTGTTTGTGATGTGTGATTATGTGCATATTCTTGTGGTGCCATCAGCCAATCAGCATTGTCATGAAGTTATTTTTCACTGCAACTATGTTTCTCTGTTACAGGAAACTTCAAAGGATTGTGTAAGCAGATAGATCACTTTCCAGAAGACACAGATTATGAAGCAGATGCCTCAGAGTACTTCTTACGTGAGTGCCTCCTTAGTGTTTCTGTGACAGTATTCATGTTCTCACCATCTTGTTCTTTCTTGTTCAATCTGTGAGGCATTTTAAGTAGTACTAGATATGCTATTTTTGCCCAAGTGCTGTTACTGCTGAAGCAAAAGGGGAAAAAATGTAACCTACATGTACAATCTTTGAAAAACAGAAAAAGTCCAAAAGTTTGGAGAAGGTTATTACCAGGCCAGCAGAACTCTGCAGATTTCCCATTATTCGCAAAGTTATACGTATTCTTTGCTAATAATTAAATAAAATATTAAAAAATTTTATTATTGAAATAAAAATATGAAATATGCTAGATAGTTTCACCTTTCAGCAACAAATAAGAATGTAGAACTAAAACCACTGAATAAAAAAAATAGTTATTCTTTGTTAATTTCTAATTAAAAAATGTAAACGCATATCATGAAATTAAGCACCATTTATCTTGTTTAACTTGTTCATTTTGTCATAAAATATTGTGGATTCTTTTAACAACCAATAAGATTGTAGTACTCTTAAAAAAAAAAAATTTGCTTTTTTAATTAAAAGTGTAATCAATTATTAAAATGTTATTAATAATGAAAAATATGAAATATTGTGGATTATTTTAACTTAAATATTTTAAAAATTAAAAATTAAATATTTAATCAAATATTAAAATTGTAATATTGGCTATACACTTATATTGGATATTTTTAGATTTCAACTACCAATAAAAACGTAGTACCATAACTGCTGTTTATAAACAGTTATTCTTTATTGTGTAGTGAAAATTGTACTATAAATATTTTATTAACATTTGAAAATTATGAAATAAGAATCTACCAGTAAGAATGAGATCTTATATAACACATTTTACAATGTTTACTGTAAATTGTTTTCAGAAAATGCAGCAGATTTTCTCAAAAAAAGGAGAGAATGCAAAAAATTATTTTAAAAATGAATGTAATAGAGCTGTACTTCAAGTAATCTCCTAGTCTTTACTTTGTTCCACCTATCTTTGGTTTTCTCATGCTGTTCAGCTGCGTAAGGATGGTCTGTTGTCTCTGCGGGGAGAGTGTGAATGTTTCCTCACTCTGTTTAGACTCTCAGCAGCGGCAGACTCTCTAGCTCGTACAGTACGGCTCAACTAGGCCCGATTACAGTACACTGGCTCCCTCGTAAACACAGAGCATTGATTTCCACTCTTTTTTCGTCTGCGCAAGCAGACCCGGGAAGTGAGTGTCAAACAAGCCACATGCATCAATCCTAAACTCACAAGCAGGACTATCAGTTACTGTCATCAAAACAAGGGCCTGAATTGACCGGAAACAACATGGTAACAACCAAGAGTAATTAAAGATTCTGGAAGCATTGTGCAGGAAAACAATGGGAGACTACTGGAGAGAGAAGGAAAATTGGCCTAAGGGTCCATTTATACAGGGTACATGCTGTTTTTGGATTGTTTGAAAACTTGCTAAAGTTAATGTCATCAGTGAAATTACTGACAATCAATAACGAAGACCAAAAAAAAGTGCATCATGATGATAATTCCTCGATTTTTGAATAAAACCTACTGTACAGAAGTTTGCTTTAGTAAGATTTTTTAAATGTTTTAGTCTCTTACACTCACCATTTATTTGATCAAAAATACCATAAAAACAGCAATATTTTGAAATATTATTACAGTTTAATATATTAATATATAATTTATTCCTGTGATACAAAGCTGAATTTTCAGCATCATTACTCCAGTGTCACATAGTGTCACATGACCCTTCAGAAATAATATTGCTACTCAAGAAACATTTCTTATTATAATTAATGTTGAAAACAGTTGTGCTGCTCAGTATTTTTGTGAAAACCCTGATACATATTTTTAAGTTTATAAAGTTAAAAAGAACATTTATTTTGTAACAACTGTATCCTTGTTGAATAAAAGTGTTAACTTCTTCAACAAAAAAACGAAATAAATCATACTAATCACAAACTTTTGAATGGTAGTCTAAATAGCAATGGACCAACAAATTAGCAATTTCTGAAAAAGAAAAATCAATAAAGATATAACTATTTTGAATAATCCAATCATAGTTAAAATGCACATTAAAGTAAACTTTATGCAGAATGTGTAAGTCACTCTGTAACAACAAACTAAAACACGGACAATGAATAACTAAACATGGCTGTTGTGACACACCTAGCACCATGTTTTTGAAATGCTGTGTCAGTTAAAAGCTTGATACACCTGCACTTTGTACTATTTTCTTGTGCTCTGTCTCACTGAATGACCACTTGCTGATCCAAATCAGCATATAACACAACATTTTTAACTGTTATTTAAATCAGCTCAGACTGTAACATTTATCAATAATAATAATAATATGTAAGAAAGTTACGTTCATTCAAAAGCCTTAGAATCACAGCTAAGGAATCAGGCTTATCTTTCACAGCGTTTGCCCATCCAGTCAGAACCGTTTAACCTACTTAACCAAGCACCCATTGGTAAGATGATGATATCAGATAAAAGACCATACAATTATCCCAGTACAGATCCTTCTTCAATATCGAAGCTTCATGCATCACCCCAAACAGGTGGCTGACCTGCTGTAATTGACTCTTCACTGAGCCTGTGATTATAGCTCATGCAGTTAAACAGCGCAGGTTACGCAGTAATGCGGCAGTATTGACCCCATTGCGGTTCATCCTCAATTGACACTGTCATAATAATGCATTCGCTTTCTGAGCGCCCAGGCCTCAGTCTGTACGTCTGAGTCGAATCTGTCCAAGCGTGACTCGCGCTTTGGGCTGCCAGGTGGGTGCCGAGCCGGTCACATTGCGTGCAAACTCCACAGATAAAGCCTTGCCAGTGAGTCTTGGCGCTTTGAGCACTTGTGCTGTCCCATATGCAGCAATAAAGACAGTTATGATAACGAGTTTAAAGAACAACACCCAGAGAAAGGCTCCAACATTGGGACTAGTGGACCAGGAGTGGTCAAAACGGCACGGGACAGAGAACTACCGCAGACCTCGCGCTCTCTAAGTGTGTGTGCGCACGTATATGAACGCATATGTGTGTTTGTCCTTTTCCTTAGCTGCAATTGGACGAATAGGCCGCAACGCTCCCAGTGGCTTGTGAATTAGGACACTCACTTCCATAAATATTTCAGCCTCTTTCTTATATAGGTCAGCTTTCTGTCTCTCTCACTTTCTCTCCTCTTCTTCCTACTTCTCTTCTCCTTGCACGTCTTATCCTCTCAGACATCTGTTCTGTAGTACTTTTGGTCACCAACTGTGGGTTAAAGTAGAGTGATGGGAGATCAACGGAGTGAGAAGGTACAGAGGCGTAGGTTTCAATAGGATGTCATGCATCAATAAATAAATGAATGTTTTCTCATTTTTAACAGTACATTATGAGTGAAAAATAGGTGTTGTGGCTAACCTTAATACCAAGTTGTTCTGAATCCTTCAAGAGCAGTGCAGTCACTCAAGGATAGCCTACATGCATTGCTACGAGAACTGTCTAGCTGAACTTTAGCATTGATATTTACTTGTAGAAAGAGTGTGTTGTAATACAGAAAGTTTGTTAATATAGGCCTGCAAAGTGGTTATCTACACTACCGTTCAAAAGTTTGGGGTCTGTAAGACTTTTCATTGTTTTTGAAAGAAGTCTCTAATGATTAAAAATACAGTAATATTTTAAAATATTATTACAATTTAAAATAACTTTTTTTCTGTTATTATAAAATGTAATTTATTCCTGTGATGTCAAAGCAGTTTTCAGCATCAGTGTCACGTGATCCCTCAGAAATCATTCTTATATGTTGATATATGCTCATTCTAATTCTAATATGCTCAAGAAACATTTCTTATTATTATCATCAAAGTTCAAAAGAGCTGTACTTCTAAATATTTTTGTGAAAACCTTTATATAATAAGGATTCTTTCATAAATAGAATTTTAAAAAGACATCATGTATTTGAAATAGAAATTTGTGTAACATTATAAATGTCTGTACTGTTACATTTGATCAATTTAATATCTTTGCTGAATAAAATTATTTTCTTTCTTTCAAAAAAGTACTGACCTCAAACTATTGAATGATAGTGATAGTTCAAATACTGATGTTTATTCATATGGTGTGATGCAATGCAGATATTTGATTGACGCAGTTATTGATTTCATTCATATTTGCGTGGGTTACTTATTTATTTTTATTTATTTTAAGCTTGCACTCAGCACATAAAATAAATAAAAGTCAAATATCACCTACTGTATATGACTTACAAGAACCAAATTAAATTAAAGGGATAATTCACCGAAAAATGAAAATTCTGTCATTAATTATTCACACTCATTTCGTTCCAAACTCGTAAGACCTTTGTTCATCTTCAGAACATAAATTAAGATGTTTTTGATGAAATCTGAGAGCTTTCTGACCCTCCATAGACAGCATCGTAACTTCGTAGCTTTATAACATTACAGTTGAACCACTGATGTCATATGGACTATTTTAACAATGTCTATACTACCTTTCTGGGCCATAAAACATTTCAGTTGCATTGCTGTCTATGGAGGGTCAGAAAGCTCTCGGATTTCATCAAAAATATCTTAATTTGTGTTCTGAAGATGAACGAAGATCTTATGGGTTTGGAACAACATGAGGGTGCGTAATTAATGACAAAATTTTCATTTTTGGGTGAACTAACTCTTTAATAATTACCATACTCTCATGATTTAAGACTAAGGCTGAATTTGGAATAGCACACTACTCTTACTAATTCTGCAATATTTACATTTAACATTTAGTAGACACTTTTATCCAAAGTGACTTACAAATGAGAAACATCACAAGAAATTTGTCATAAGATCCAGCAATATTTGAAGATTTCATTTGCAAAAACAGCATCTCATATAAAAGTCTTTTCAACAGTTCACCCTCTTCCAAACAATTGGTGATCTACATTATGCCTATGAGCAAATATACAAAGAAAGGCTGGAGCTTCCAGACTAATTCTGAATAGGAGGGTTTTAGATGCACCTTACATTTATGCTAGTATCATGTGCTTTAGTAGACACTGTGGTTTGGATGCTCTCATCTCCACCACTCGTTGAAACAGTTATGTAAGAAATCTGAGCCTCGACCGAGGAGCCACATTAGTGAAGTGACACATAAGTGATGTCATAGAGAGCGTCATTCAGTTCAGTGATACACCAAAGAATTGACATTTATTGAAAATACACACTGCACTTATGAAGACACGGGGAAAACCGGAGGAAATAAAAACAGGTCAGCGTTCACATCCGTTCTAATAATGCACATAAAAGCGCATGTATATTCATGCCTATATTTTTAGACCCAAACATTTGCATACTTGCATGCAAAATTACTGTATGGATTCATGCACATTTGATTATGAGGGAATTGCATGCTGATTCTCAAGCACCTGCTGGCATACACTCAGAGGGTTATCATGAAAGAAATATCTACGACGTAGTAACAGCGCATCATCTGCATATATATTTACAGCATGCGCAAAACACACTGGCACGCACACACATTTGCACAGGCCCTATCAGTGGCAGGCTTCTCTTTGCTGGAGTGATTACGGGTATGTAGCCTAGGCAGTGGAATCAGGCAGTTCACACATCCACACACAGTTATATAAGAGTGCTGAAGCATTCTGAAGCGCCAGTGGGTTTTTAGATCATGCCGTGTCAGAGCTGCAATCTTCCACAGAGCTACTGAGGACCAAACAGCGCTGGGAGAGGGGGAGGGGAGCACGAAAAAGCAGGAATAAGAGGGACTGAGAGAGCGAGATAGAGGGAAATTTTGAGAAAGAGAGCCAGCTGGTAGAAGGAACATGTTGAAGGAGAAAGACAAGTGGAGTATTAAGGGTGAAAACGGTAAAAGAAATCATGGCTGAATTCATTTCATGTGTTTTTATTATTATGCCCTCTATTCGTTCCTTTTCTCTCTATCACTGCAATTTTGTTTTGACTTCATCCAGCTAATGTGAGCCACAGCATTAGCATGTTTCTGTTTAAAATACACTATTAACAAACACTGATCCTTAAATGTGGGATGTCGTGCTTTTATTTATTTATTTTTTTTTGCAACGTAAAATAAAGCAATAAGCCCCAAGAAGCCATGGTTTACAGTGAATTTATAACAGCTAAGGGGCGTTGTTAGGCACGTGGAGTCTAAAACCCCCTTAGCTGTTATAAATTCACTGTAAACCACGGCTTCACAGGGTTTATTGCTTTTTTTAGACCTACTAAAGGTAACATGCAAATTTCTTATATAGACCTTCACCAAATTTGAAAATATATTAGAATTTAATTTGCTTTCTCAACAATAGTCTTTAACAGTCCTATTTTTATGGATTATTTTTTATTTATTTTATTTTATTTTATTTTTATGGTGTAGCCATACAAGATTTTTTCAAAAACATTTAAAAATGTTACCGACCTTAGTATGTGTGTGTGTGTATATATAAGTAGGGCTGCCCTCGACTAAGGATTTTTCTGGTCGACTAGTAGTCGTTCATTTTAAGCATTAGTCGACTAATCGCACGTTTATTAATAAACCATTTAAATCATTATAATGAGCCTTTAATTGCCTACATAGCCTAATAAGCGCTCAAGCACACGCATAAAGCTTGCCACAGCGCACCGGCAGAAGTAATGATTATGAATGTGTCAGGGAAAAACAGTAAGGAGACTGCATTAACATTTTAATAATTTGATAAACTAGTGCTTTCTTTGTTTTCGGTTTAGAGATTAAGTCGGCGACACTGACTCGTCATCTCCGCAGTAGAGGATGTGCCTGTAAGCATGTTTCATATGGATTACATAATCTGAGAATATTTGTTTTCCATTTGAATTGGTTCATTTGAAAGTAGACATTTCACTCTCTATAGATATATTTTTAATGTCTGTAAGGCAACGATATACAAGGAGTTTCGCGCTCAAGTTCACAGAGACCGAGACAGCAGAGAGCGCATACTGTTTGCTTTCATTATTTTACAAAAGTGCCATGTTTTGTTGTTATTGTGAGTGCACACCAACAAACGTAGAGTCTTTACAGATTCTAAAGATTGTGACGGGGTGAAGAATCACACAACAAGGATTTGAATAAAAAGGAGTACCCCAGAGGGTGGATTTATTTGAGTAGCCGGGGAAAGTGCAACAGTGTGAGGAAATCCACGTGGGTGCTCCGGTGAGGGTAGTGCTCTCTTCCTCTTCCTCCAGTGTGGTGAATCCGTGCTGTG
>JAFVLL020035198.1:0-57925 GCA_021397915.2 Tor tambroides
TAATAATGCACTGAGTTTATCAAAAGTGACTGTAAAGACATTTATGATGTTACAAAAGATTTATTTTTCAAATAAATGCGGTTCTTTTTAACTTTCATTTCATCAAAAAATCCCCCCAAAAATTTGCATGTTTTTCAAAAAAAAAATTATAGGCAGCAAAACCTGTTTTCAACATTGCTGATAATAATAATAAGAAGAAGAGGAAGAAAGTAATAATAATAGTAATGATAACAACAATTGATAATAACTGAACACCAAATCGGCATATTGCAATGATAACCAAAAAATCATTTGACACTGAAGACTAGAGTAATGGCTGCTGAAAATTCAGCTTGCCATCACATGAATAAATTACATTTTATATTAAAATAAAAAAACAGTTATTTTAAATTATAACATTTCACAATATTACTGTTTTTGACTGGGAGTGAAGGTCATGGACACACTCATTTTGCTATTTTGCTGTTGAAGAATCATGAATACTAAAAGTTAAGTAACAGTAATACCGTAAAAGCATAATCCTCAACCTTTTATAATCATTATAATTTGCACCATGTTTTTCAGAGTTGTCAAAAGCTGATGGAGTTTCAGTGTGAGAGGTGCGTCTCTTTCGCCTCTCTACAGGAGTCTGGCTGCTTTGTAGTCGAATGGTCCAGAAGTTTACGCAGTGAGTTCAGTCCAGCCCTGAGCACGAAACTCTCACAGTGACACAGTCTTCAGGGCCTCTCCAGTTACAGGCCTGGCCTTCCTGTCTTTCTTAGAAGGCTGAGGGAGTAGGGGGGGAACGTGCAGGGAACTTGAGCGTCCTCCAGTGAATTACACAATACGCCAGCTATGGAAAAGTCTGCTTCTCTGGAGACCATCCCAGTGTTAGGAGTTAAAGTGTGTCCCCACCTTCCTCATTACATCCCCTCCCCTGTCTCAGAGTTTTTTTTTTTCTTGTTCTCATCTCTCTCGCAGTTGGGAGTCTTTCTGTACCCAGTTTGCACTCAAGTTCAGCTCTTTGTCTTAAGTGTATTAGCACACAGGATCAACTCAACTCAGCTCACTTTTATTGTCACTACAGCATTTACAAGTAAATGATGTGTGAAAAGCTTAGGTGCGTGTTCCAGACATTGCACATATAAGTTTACAATTAACAATGGTATACAATATACATATATACAATGTACACGTATGTACAGGCATGCACAGTGTTGTGTATATATAAACAGATAAATAGGTATACATATATACACAGACAGTACTGACATTAGCATCGACAATACAATACGACAGCAAGGTTGTGCACCATTCAGAACTGATTTGACAGTGCCTTAAATTCCAGTTCTAATTCACATTAAAATTTAACAGGTTGTTCCCACAGTCCTTGAAAACTTTGAGAGGTCATGGAGATTTATTTAGCCAATAAAAAATTGTGTACTTAAGCTATTCTGATTTTTTTCATGGCTAAAAAATACCCATGTATGGGAGTGCAGTCTCTATTAAATGTTTTTTTTTTTTTTTTATCTTAATTAAAATGTAAATAATAATTTATATTATTACATATTATAGAATTTACCTAATGCTCTTTTAAGTTAATACGCTACTTTTAAAATGCTAGTAATTTAACAGTTAAATGCATTATTAAAAAAATAATGAAAAAAGTCAAATTTTTCATACTGTACATTATAAAGTTGTAATGCCTAAATTTACTTGCAGCATTTTAAATGATCAATTTTTAGTGTACAGTCATTGAAAGTGTGGGAAGCTGATTTAAGCAAGTAGAATTCATAGTTAGAAGTTATAGTAGCAATTACATATTCAGTAAATTCCTCTTCAATATTAAATTCAACATTCTGTGATTTAAATTTAATCATGAATTGAAAGGGAGCCATTGTTAAATTCTCGGTTTTACCTAATGCTGTGCAGGAGACATGACCTCAGTCTGATCGATGGAAACCGCCAGAGAGACGGTGTTTCGCCTGACGTGACACTGCTCTGCCTGTGTGCCGTGTTAGGTAACACGTTCCAGCCTGATTTTACTCAAAACACAGTCAGCCCCTCAACCAGATGTTAGGCTATAAAATTCAGGTGAATTTGACTAGTAGTACTTTTTCACTTTGGAAAATTGTCTCAGGCTTATGCTTACAATAACAAAGACTGTTCGATTAATGAGGGAAGCCACTGGTGTGCTGTGTTTATGCTGTTCCTACTCATTATTTTCTGTCTGTACAACGTAGTAGTTCAATCTATGGCTGTACATGGGAAATTTCAGTCGTCCCGCGCACTTAGCTGCTGATAAGACAAACAACAGAGCTCTGTTCAGTGTCAGAGGGGCCGATTCCATCCCTCACGTCACTCTCACATTGCTCTTTTTTCATTTAAATGTTTTTGGGGGAAAGAAGTTACTTATTTTATTCAGCAAGGATGCATTAAATTGAATAAAAGTGACAGTAAAGACATTTAATGTTACAAAAGATTTCTGTTTCAAATAAATGGTGTTCGTTTTCTATTTGTCAAAGAATCCTGATCACGGTTTCCACAAAAATATTGAGCAGCACAACTGTTTTCAACATAAATAAAATTTAAAAAAAAAAATGTTGCTTGTGCACCAGATCAGCATATTAGAATGATTTCTGAAGGATCATGTGACATTGAAGACTGGAGTACCCTTACCAAAAAGAAGTATACTTCAAGTTTATTTTATTAAGTACACTTAAGTAAAGTTCAAGTATATTTTTTAAGTATACTTTATGTAGTAAGTATACAAATATCAGTGTACTAGTAGTATACTTGTAAGTGTACTATTTCAGTACCCCTTGGGACTAAATTGGCCCACTTTCTAGTATATAAAAATACACTTTTAAGTATACTTTAAGTATAACAGTAGTAAACTTTGAGTACACAACTAGTTTACCTCTGTTTTTAGTTTGTACTGTGTGGCATTTCAGATATTTTCTGTACTGCCCCTTTGTTTATTTTCATTTTTTCTATCACCGCCTTCCAAATGAAGTGTATTCGGATTGGAAGGAGCACTAATTAAGAGGAGGAAGCAATGTGTATATAGGGTGAGGTTCAGAGACTGGAGGGAGGTTCGTCTGACCAGTTACATCAGTTACACTAAAAGTGAACTTATAGGTATGTTGATAGTTTACTAATTAAATAATTGTAGCATTTTTTAGTACACTTTGAAATATAGTCTCAGCAAACTACCAGTTTAGTAGTTTTATACTGTAAGTATACTCTTATAAGTTTTCTTTAAGTGAACTTAACATCATACTTTAAGTACACTATGTGCCTATTTATTAATTTGTATATATTTTGTTATATGAAAATCTGAACATACAAAACATCAAAAAGAAAGAACAGGATATCTGCTTTAACATTTTATTCTAGCTTCACGCATTCTTTTTTATAAACACTTGAATGTGGGTTTCATAAATTAAAAAAATTAAAAAAACCTTTTAAACAAAAACCTGAAAAAAGACTATGAATTGGATTCAGAATAATAATCAAAACGTAGATGGAATCGATCAACACCACAGAGCAATCATTATTACCTCTTATACTACGGGGCCGTTGAATGCTTGAATCTGATTGGCTGATGAACGTTCTAAGGTGTGCAATTATTTTCAAGGAAACGCACGGCGAACGTAGTTCCAGGCAGTTCTTGACCGCATTACAGTTCCGTATCACTTCGCCAAATGATTTCGGTTATTTCAAAAGGTCTTACAACAACAAAATAACCAAAACCCACAACGACACTGGCCAAACACATAAATATAGTAAGCAATGGGATAAAAACGACAGATCAGTTCCATGTTTTGCCACAAAATTACGTTTTATTATGTACGTAAAGCACATACTCTATTTCTCCCGCTCTCTCTCCCTTACAGACACACACACACACACACACAGTTTACACACATGGAAACATACGCGCTAATGTTGTTAGCGCTGCTCTGATGACTTTGTCAGTAAATAGTTTAGCAACTGAAAAGAACATGACATTTCTCACAAGCGAATCTACATAACAACGGCACTGTTTGTGAGGAAAATGAACTTAAAGTTTCACTAGTACGCTGCTGCCGAACACTTTTGAGAGACAGACTCAGAGAGGCAGGCTAATTCACGCACGCTCAATCTCTCTCTCTCTCTCTCTCGTAACTTAGTTATTAGCTGCATTTGTCTGTTATCAACGGCTCAAGCCTCAGTTACTAGGTCTGAAATGACGTTTTGGAATTAGCAAGGGAGGCGATGGATGAGATGCGGAAGAAATAATCCTACTCACAATAGCGATTTAAGTACAAAAACCGGACGAATCCCTTGAAATATATCATCTGATCGATGTGTTGAGGTGTGGGAACTGTAGTATAAGCGGAATAATTGACTCCGGACGGTTGAATTATTAGAAAAATAATGCACATCACCACCTCGGGTGTGCATTATTTTTCTAATAATTCAACGGCCCGTCGTCAATTATTCCTTACTTCATGGGTGAACATTTTATTCCATAACGTTACAAAGTTTGGATGCTGTTTTATGTCTGATGATCATGTTAGATCAGGTGTGAAAGCATCTATTGTTTTTCGGTTTCTTCTTTGCTTGTATTTTGGAAATTCTGTACAGAAGATGTGCAATATCGCCCCCTACCGTTATAACAATGAAAACATGGATTCTCGGAGCACAAGTATAGCTCAAATAAATTGAGACTTTTTCTAATTATAAGTCAGGTATACTTAAATGTCATTTTAAGTATATTTCTGAGAATTACATAAAAAGTAGACTGAAAGTATACTTTCCTATTTTAGTTTAAAAGAAGTATACTAATGGCACACATGAATAAACTTCTTTTTCGTAAGGGTAATGATGCTGAAAATTCAGCTTTGTCAACATGGAAATAAATTAAATTTGAATATTTTAATTTCTTAAAATAGAAATTAGTTCTTTTTAAATTGAAATGATATTTCTCAATACTGCTTTCTTTGCTGTATTTTACATCAAATAAATGCAGCCATGGTGAGCATAAGACAAAAAGCAGCCAGAACATTTTGCAAAACATCTTTATTTGTGTTCCACTGAAAATCATACCGGTTTGCAACATGAGTAAACGTTGAGTGAATGTACATTTTTAGGTGAGATATTCCTTTTAAAAGTGATTGGGATATAATAGCAGATTTCCGTTTTAAATTGGTGTTATTCTCAGCTTAAATTACAAAAGTACAAAAGCATGCAGAAGTATAGACTACAAACAAGATAGCTGTCTAGCTGAAGGATGTAGTACACAATACATGTTGTAAATGTAATACAAGAGAAACCACCTAAAATAACAGCGTCTTCCCTCTATAAAGTCATTCTGAGATAAAACGAATGTCAGCACAGACTCTGTCTTGATTGTTCGATTAGGCAGCGCACGGGGAGTCTGTGCCAGCGTTAGGCAGAGGCAGTCACGCAATGGGATCAGCTTAAAACAGAAACATGTGTGGGCAAAGGGGCTTGAATTAATACCAAAGACCTTTCCTTTGCTTTTTTTTTTTTCTCGTTTACCCTTTTTCTCTGGAATAACAACAACCAGTAAATGAGACTTTCCCTAGAATGAGCCTGGCAAATGGAAGGAAATGACATCATTAGGGGGTTTGTAATTGATGTCTCAGTGTTTTCAGCAGTAGGTCTTGGCTAGAGTCTTACTTGTTGTGTGTTTCACAGCTGCTCCCTTCAAATTAGGCAGTGTAGTTCAACCGTAAAAGTTACAGGTACGTCCCATAAATTGCTCAGTGTGTTGATGCTGAGCGGTTTAACAAATGAAACTTAAGATTCAGTCATATACCGGTTTACACAAACAACAAAAGTACCAAAAGTTATCATAGTTATCATCCTATGGTTTCTTGGACAATACACTGTGTTAATGCTATGTTTTTGAACAAGTACCATAATATTATTTATTCAAAACTTGTAAAAGCTAAATTTTCAGCATCATCACTCCATTCTTCAGTGTCACATCATCCTTCAGAAATCATTCTAATATGCTGATTTGGTGCTCAAGAAACATTTCTTATTTTTATAATAGCTGAAAGTTGCACTGCTTAATATTTTTGAGGAAACCTTGATACATTTTTTCCCAAGGCTCTTTGATGAATATGAAGTTTTAAAAACAGCATTTATCGGAAATAGGAATCTTTTGTAACAATGTAAAAGTCTTTACTGTCAGCGTTTACTTAAGTCTTTACTTTTGATCAATTTATTGCATCCTTGCTGAATAAAAGTAAAATAAAAAATAAAATTGACCTCAAACTTTTGAACAGGAGTGTAAATAGGACTTACATGGCAAAATTTGTGCCAAAGTACCGTTTTAATGTGATGCCACCACTGTACCAAGGTACTACTACTTTTTTTACAGTACTTTTTTGTAAGTTGGCTTACAAAATGTAAGATGAAAACAAGTCTTTTATCTGAAATGATCATCAAACTGAGTTATTTGTAAGCCTTACTAATGAACGCTATCAAATGAATCAGGCTCACAACATTAGCACTGGTTATTTGACAATAAGAAGTAGAGGTGGAACGGTTCAACTAACTCACGGTTCGATTTGTGAGATCTAGAGTCACGGTTTCGGTACGGTTCGGTATGTGCTATGTTTAGGGAAAAACTATACTGTCAAATAAAAATAAGGAAAATAAGAATAATCTATGTAACTACAAGCAACAGCACAAATAAATACAACAGAGTACAGCTACAAATAAAATAAACAGTGATTTTCAGTTTTTTTTAGATAGGTCTAACATTAGTTTTTAGGTACAGAAATTGAATAAAGTAATCAAATGTAAAATAGCATTGCATATTTTACTGTATAAATTAAAGATTAATTTTTATTAAAGTTACAAAAGCTGTTGTTGCTGAATGATTAATATTAAGAAAGTGCTGTCACTTTAAGAGAATGCACTGATACAGTACGTTCAGTCGGCTATGTCTTCTAGCTATAGGATACTTACCAAGATGGGCATTTTGACATATTTTTTGTGTGAATTTGTCCATTCAAACACAATACTTCAGAGAGAGCTTAATATTTGCGTGCGTTTTGAGCCGCGGGTTTGCACACTTCGGATGAGCGCACGCACAAATCTTTTCACTGCGCCCGTGAGCTCACGTCTTCTGGCTCTTAAATGTTTAAATTTGCAAGGCTTAAATGAGTTTAGTTTAAACACGGATATTAACGTGTGCTGTTCAGGTCTCACCTGTGCACGCGCGATATCAGCACGATGACGGAATAAATAACTGCTCATATTCCAGCATACGCCATTCGCATTGAACAAGAGTGAATGGTTTGTCCACGTTTTTTTTTTTTTTTCATCGCTGTTATTGTAATGTACTGGGAAGCCAGAGTACACATCCATCAACAGAAACATACATTAGCCGAACCCTGTTTGTTTTACGTGTTGTCATTTATAACAAACCATATTACAGATGCGTTCCCTGGTGAAAAACAAGTACACTTCCATAATGTACTTAAAGTGCTCTATTTTCACACACTAATTTTGTACTTAATATACTAAAAAGTATTCTTTAGTACTTCTTAAGATAAACTTAAGATCATCTAAGTGTACTCAATGGTGCTATTTTGAGACACCATGAATATGAATTAAAATGCACTTTTAACATACTATCTCTGTGTTTAAAAAAATGTATTTAGTTAGCACTTGTAGTACACTTGAGTGTACTAGTGTATGAAAGATGGGTTCAAGTGTACTACAAGTGCTAACTAAATACATTTTTTTTAAATATAGAGATAGTATGTTAAAAGTGCATTTTAGTTCATATTCATGGTGTCTCAAAATAGCACAGTTGAGTACACTTAGATGATCTTAAGAAGTACTAAAGAATCATTTTTAGTATATTAAGTACAAAATTAGCACTTTAAGTACATTATGGAAGTGCACATGTTTTTCACCTGGGTTGTCAGATTTAAGTTGAACCGCGGTCCTAGTGCGTGCTGAACTGTGTGTGGAGAACCGTACGGTTCGATTTTTTTACCGAGAACCGTTCCACCCCTAATAAGAAGTTATCATATTTCAAACTGTGTAGGTTTATCATACTGCCTGGCTCATTGTTTAGTGTATTTGTTGGTGAAAAATCATTCAAAGAGTCTGTGATTGTTAGGCAGATGATCAGATTGTTTTGGTTATGTTCGGGATGGGTTTATTGGGTTATTTCTCCCACTTACCACTGGACAGGAGTTTAGGGAGGAACAAATTACATTTGGGTGTGCTAAACTGAATCATTTATATGGGTTTGATCTCATTTTCAGCCTCCTTGTGGTTTCAGCCTAAGACGTCATCCTTTTCACAAAGTCAAAGAGAGAGACAGACGGAAAGACATACTGACATCGAACGTAATCCAGTTTCATTTAATTTTAGATCCATTTGTGTTTTATTTTGAAAGCATCGTGCAACACACTTCATCCGTTGTTCATAAAGGAAGTCGTCAATCGGTCATAAGCGTTATTTATTAGCTGTGTGGCCATGAAGAGCTCAAAATAGAGTAGCTCACTGTTTCCTTTTGTGATGATAATCACCTCACTGTCTCTGTAGTTTTTCGCCTTGCTGTTCTTTTGTATTTGACAACAACAGCCTGTCATTTAAACACCTTTTCAATGTTTTGCAACAGTTTTAACATCAAGCGTCATGCAAGCAGCACAATCAGAAGTATTTCCTTAGGTAAATGTGAATCTGTCTTGAGCTTTCAAATGAAGTTTTACATTATGTACTTTTAATTATATGAGTGTGTTCTGTGCACTTAATTTTTAAGGTCTAATAACTTTTATTGGCTGGTTTTGCCATCATTTTAAGGCCAAAGGGCATGTAAGCATACTGTGTATTTTAATTACTTCTATAAATTAAATAGCATTTGTGCAGAAACCATTACATAACATAACATGCATAAGTGAGTGTGTGCATATAGAAAGTCCATGTTTTTGTGATCCTCGTGAGATCATAAAACTCAAAGAACAGATCTTTGCTCAAAGATGTTGTTACATCAGATGTAGTGTTGTGAAATCATGACTGCTTTTACTATTTTATTTTTTATAATAGTTCTGGCCTATATATACATATATTCAGAATGTATTTCTGTTGTCATCTTTAATAGGTTCCCTGGGGGAAGTTTTTTTTTTAATCTAAGCATTAAGCATGCATTGTGTTTTATATTAAGCTGTTAATGACCGCTGGTTTAAATTAAACTTGTAGCAGAAATGTTATGCATCACTTTTAAATACTGCAAGTAGTTTTTGTGGATATTCGTCACTATATGCGTTGTCCCATTGACATTTACATTCGCATCTGACACGTATCTGTTGGGTAGATCTCGCTGTCTGTGAAAGCGATAGCTCTAACAATTGCCAGACTGTTCATGCGTTACACGGTAGCATTTCTGTACCAGGTGGCAAAGGGAGTCATTGCCGCACTGTTGTGTGGAGTCAGGGGATTTCTCCTGCTGCCCGTCTGTCGGACGAGTGGCTGCCTGCCATTACTCACGATAAACACTGCTCATTTAGGCTGAAGGTGACCCTCTTACAATTAATTATTGAACTTCTCCTTCAATCAGGATTATTAAGTCACTCCATCATTATTGTTTACTGATTGAATGTTGTCACAGTTTCTGTTGGGGCCATTTTACATGATTTTGTTTCGTCTGGCTCACCCGCAAAAGCAACAATGCAACAAGAACATATTGATAGAGTACTGGTTTCAAATATCATACTGAAAGAAATATAAGTGGACTTCATCAGACAACAGAAGAAAAGACAAGATTAGGGCTAGACAATGTAGCTAAAATAATTGTAATACTTTACATTTTTCATTGTCTCTTTTGACTATATTCAATATATATCTCTGTATTTTTTTTTTTTCCAAAACAGCTATTGTTTATCAAGTAGATTTAAGAAAATACAGTAACATACACTAAGCCAGGCATGTTCTTCACACTTGACGCATTATAGTATTTTTTTAATATGCACCAATGTAACCCAACATAATAATCATCAATATTTACTAGATATAACAAAAATGTACTATTTAAGTTTACTAGAAAATGTTAATATATGACTTTTGTGAACATTTTTGAGTAGTAGGAAACAATTTGTTGATCGGTAGTAATTTAGTAATCAATTAATTCATTGAAATTGACTATTTAAAATGAGGCAGCACAAGACTGAAACTCTAAAAAAAAACATTCCCAGGACGAAATGTATAGAATTTTGTTGTCACCTACCCAACTAGAAATATCATAGCTCATGAACAACATAACCCACCTATTTGTTTGCTTATATCATTAATAATAGTATGGTACGGATTGGACTGTTCCACTTTCTGCAGGCTTTTGTTTGATTTAGGACAGAGTCCTCTTTGCTTGTCAATCATAGATGTGTTACATGACTCTTAGTTGTTTTCAAAACTAGGTCAACAACCCATTTTGATTGGCCTAGCACAGAAATGGGTGGTTACGGCTGTAATGTTTTATTGAATGTCTCCTGAGGGAATAGGGATCTGAGAATAGAAATCTAAATGTCTGAGCACTCATCCGATGAGGTCAGAGGTCAGGCGGTAATCTGTGCCTCTTCTGTCCTGTTCATTAGCTTTAGTCTTGCTCAGTGACCGGAGAAATGGTGGATCAGCAGTTGGTGTTTGGTAGAGATAGTTGAACACATTAGCATTCACCCGTGTGTCATTTAAACCACTTATTGCCACAGTAAGACTAATTAATGACTCTCGCATCCCTCTCAAAGAGACTCGTACATCAAACTGTGGATATTGATGATTCTTGTGAGTTTTCATCAATCATGCAGCTGAAATGCCATAATAATTTTGCACTAGGTTTGTGGTTTCTTTAGTGCTGTACATCAATACTCTCTTTTGAATTTACTGAGTTGTCAGTGTGCAGGATACTCTATACTGTGGCTCAATTTGCATACGAATACTAAATAGTATGCAAGATAAGAAATCAATGTGTCCCAAAATCATAATATGATTTTAAAAATAAAGTAAGGTGTTATCATGATTATGAAGCTTTTTTGTGTGGCTTTTCAATAATTTAGATAAATTGCATGGGCTAATATTGTCCTTTTCAACATTTTTTAATGAAAGTGTTGAGGTCCTTTTTAAGATTCTAAGTTAAATATATATTCAGTTGTGAGCTTAAGTTTAAGTAATAAGGAATTTAAAGATACTAAATCTATGTAGGTTAAACAAGAAGCTGGGAGTATTAAAAAGTGACTCAACTTACTGTTTCAGTAGGAAATACGAAAAATAGTGTCATTTTAGTATTATTTATATAATTTCATAATATTATTCATATTTTCAATTTTAGCTTTTATTTTCATGCTTTGTTTTCATTTTAATTTAAGTGTTCAGTTTTTTCATATTTATATTTTATATATTTTTGGGTCAGTTTTAGTCATTTTAGTACTTTATTTTATTTCAGCCAAGGTGAAATTTCTTAGGTTTTTCATCTGATATTTATATTTGATTTATTTCAGGTTTATTGCAATGAAAACCTTTTTAGTATTAGTTTTAGTTAATAATAATGACGGTTAGTGTCAGTGTTCATGGTGTCTTTTAGGCTATACCTACTTTTTCCTCACTGTCATTGTTAAGGTCTAACAACTGTTTCTCTTTATTCTGCTTCATACTCTTTCTCTGTTATTTAGTTGATCATCTGTTTTACACAGCCGCCTTCTTTATAGGGGCTTCACACACTTGGTCCAGAGCGTTGCAGTGAGTAACGCAGCCTCATAGACTATCAAAGAACTATTTACTCCGAAGGAGCCCAAACACAGAGCATATTGACCTGATTAATGTAGCATAAGATGTTGTTTCTTTTGCACAGTGCTGTTGTGTGATTTATATTTGATAAAATTCAGTCACATAATTAATGCCAAAAACCATTTCTCACTACTTCTTTTTTTCCATCATCTTTAAAGTGGTCAGTGGACTTGGCTGACGCTATGCAACTTTCTCTCATGCTGTTTCTTTTGATGACAGAACCAGAGTTTTATATGAAAGCGTGTTCTCCCTTATATCCATGTCTTATTTTCTTTTTTGGGGGGATCAGAAGTCTAAATATAGAATTGTGGGTTAACAAGAAGAGTGTATGAATTCCATGTGTTGGGGGAGATACTTCAGAAGGCTGAGTGATGTCGGTTATTGCTGAGTCACAAATCCGTCTGGCTTATGCTTTGAATCTGAGACGTTGAAATATCACTACGTTTCTATGAATCATATTCAAGTTTCATTATGATGTCTACATTTGTAATCTCTTTTGAACCTTGAGCTGCATTGAATGTTATTTGTTGCAGATAACTGGCTGTTCCTGTGTTAGCATTTGAATATAAATGGCAAAACAGGAAGCATGAATGAAGCATTAAAAAGTTGTAAAGGAACCTTTTTATGCTAAAAGTGGAGTATCTACTGTGTTTTGGTTTATTCAACTTCTGTGGTTTTGAAATCAGCAAGTGACAGTTCATTGTAATTTCTGTTGAAAAAACAGTTTTATCTTTCATTTTTCATGGTTGATTTGAGGCAAAATGTAAATAATGAGGTAAATAATAGCATATGCATCAACCTAGTTTCTCATTGATCAATGCCACCTTGCAAATCCTCCTAATATGTGACCCTGGACCACAAAACTAGTCATAAGGGTCAATTTTTCGAAACTGAGATTTATACTAGAGGTCGACCGATATGGGTTTTTCTCTGGCCGATGCCGATGCCGATATTTAGAAATCAGGGCAGCCGATGGCTGATATATGATGCCGATTTTTTGGCCGATATGTTTGGCCGATTTTCGTTCTCTTTTTTATTTTTTCCCCTTGACCGATTAATACAATCAGTTACACGGTTTAAAAAGTAAAAAAAAAATTCAGTAATTTATCGAAATATTTAAAAAGGTTTGCTACATGGTTAAAATATGCTATGCATATAAAAAACTGCGGTTTTTAGAGACAGAGAGAGAGAAAAGTCGCATATAAGTCATTTTATTATTTCATTCAGAAATAGGCCTAATGCGACGCGAAATGTTTACAAACATTGTAATAAACACTGCAAACATAGCTAGGCTATTTTAGTTCCCCTCACTCCACAACAAATTCTTTTAATTAACAGTATTTAGAAAAGAACAAGAATTAAAAATATAAGAAGCTAGCTATAAACGACAGGCCAAAACGAATTTTAGACTAAAACGAAACTGAAACCAAATGTTTCCGTATTCGCGATGTATTTGAATGCCAAAATATTATTTACTTCACAGAATTACTGAATTTCACAGGAAAGATTCGTTTATTTTTTATAAAGAAAGAACTGTATTTCTTTAGTCAATTATTAAAGTATTACATGTTACATGGGCTGATTTATTCATTTTTAAGTATTTGGGATTTTAAGAACAAGTGGGAAATGTGTTGAATGTTTCATTTCATCCAAGCGAAATTAGCAAGCAGTTAGACTTAATGTACATTCGTTTTAAACGCTGAGCCAGTCGCAAGTTGACACAGGTTTCGCGCGTGCGTCAGGCCTCGTCCATATTGCCATATGCGCTCATGAGAGACTTGCGGAGAAGAACCGGGCGCGAGACTGTGAGTATAAAAGAGCATTACGAGACAGGCTGCGTGTGTGTGGCTCGTCCGTGAGACGCAGGAGACGCGCAGCGTGGGGCAGAGCGGAGCGAGTATGAGAAGCATTCAGAGACACGTTCTGTGTGCGCGGTCTTCTGAATTAGCGAACATGCATTATAAACTTATTTCAAATTAATCTGTTGGGGAGATAAAATGTGTAAGATAATGTTCATGTAGCCTACCAATAAAAACATCTAAAAATTTATCTTTTATTCTCCAGTAATGAAAGCAGAACCGAGCTCTTGATATGCGTTGAGCTCTTGCAAATTACCTTTTTTGTTCGTTTTCTGTCATTTCGAGGCTGAAGTTACATACGTTTTTCTTTAGTTTTAATTTGCCTAACTTTTGATCTGACCCTTTTTAAATGGTGGGTGTTTACGCAGTTGGCTAGAGCAGTGCTGATCGGGGAGAACGGAGGTGCGCTCACTCTATTGGTTAGTAAGACTGTCACTCAAGGCTGGCAGTCATGCATATCCTCTGGAACAGAGTAATATCGCGTCCACATCACAGACTTTGCGATTAGCAGATCGCAACGTCTCAAATCGCAATTGCGATTTGCTTTCGATTAATCGCACAGCCCTACCAGGTAGTTCTCTCTTCAAAAATTTAGCAGGCAGAGGGGGACATCACAGGGTTATCCATTGTGCCAGTGGAATGGCAATCTGCTTGCCGCACGAGGCAGCGTCACCTGTTGCTTGCAGACGTGCCTGTATATTAATCGGCCTAATTTGCATCACAATCGGCCGATGCCGATTAATTAAAAAATGCCAAAAATCGGCCGATTAATCGGCCGGCCGATCAATCGGTTGACCTCTAATTTATACATCATCTGAAAGCTGAATAAATAAGCTTTCCATTGATGTATGGTATTGTTATGATAAGACAATATTTGGCCTAGATACAACTATTTGAAAATCTGGAATCTGAGGGTGCAAACAAATCTAAATATTGAGAAAATCGCCTTTAAAGTTGTCCAAATGAAGTTCTTAGCAATGCATATTACTAATCAAAAATGAAGTTTTAAAATATTTACAGTAGGAAATTTACAAAATATCTTCATGGAACATGATCTTTACTTAATGTCCTAATGATTTTTGGCATAAAAGAAAAATCAATAATTTTGACCCTTACAGTGTATTTTTGGCTATTGCTACAATATACCCCAGCGACCTAATACTGGTTTTGTGGTCCAGGGTCACATATGATATTATATTGATATCTGGGTCATGATATGATATATTAGTTTGAGGGTTTGAGAGAATAGCGCATTCCAATGTGTTCTAATGTGTTTATCATAGCACTAAAACCCACAGCTGTTAGAATTCTATGCTATATGACATAATAAGGTGTGTATTGATGTAAAGCCACACTGTGTGAAAAAATGTAGCTTAAAATATAATTTTTTGGCATGATATTTGTGATCATGTATTGAAATATTTACCTTACAGTACTGTGTAAGAATAAGTAGGTCCTAAATCCAAAAAATGCACAATGACAAAATAAATGAGGTGGAATAATTTACCTAACCTCCTCGGGGAAAACTAGACTCATCTGAATAGGGCATGAGACTGTTTTGCTCACTCATGCTTCATTAAGAAGCTTCTCACCTTTGCCTTCCATCCTTCGTCTCAGAATGGGTCATTTCATTACTGTGCAGCTGCTTCTGAATACCAAGCCAAACACTGCCAGCTTTTATGCCCAACCTCTGCACCCACCGTAAAAAGCAATGCAAATGGAAAGTTTATAAAACGTGTAGTGGAATATAAACCAGACAGCCCGATACTGCTTTCAGGAATCCTTCTTGAAAGTAGCACACTTAATTATTTAAATACTCTCCTGTTTCGTGGCCTTGGCACATTCCAAACCTCCTGCACATGTGTGAGATTGTGACTTGGGTAATCACGACAATGCGACTTATGCAAGAGAAAAGGCCTTGAAGCATCTGGGTGCAATGGCATGATGAAAGTCTGTTTGATGTAACTGTGTGAAATAAAGTCCAGTGATCTCACTCTGCATGTGTGTTTCACTCTGCTATTTACTGGTGTAGTTTGATTGACTAAATTTGATCAGTCAAGAATCAGTTCAAAATCAATAGTTCTCCAAATTACTTAACCTTATTGGTTCAAAGAGTGAATAGAGATGTGTTTAAAGGGATAGTTCACCTAAAAATTAAAATTCTGTCATTAATTACTCACCCTCATGTCATTCCAAACCCGTAAGACCTTTGTTCATCTTCGGAACACAAATTAAGATTTTTTTGATGAAATCCAAGAGCTTTCTGACCCTACATAGACAGCAAGGGAACTACCGTGGTCAAGGCATAGAAACATAGTTAAGGACATTGTTAAAATAGTCCATGTGACATCAGTGGTTCAACCGTAATAATATGAAGATATGAGAATACTTTTTGTGTGCAAAGAAAAAAAAAATAATGGCTTTATTCAACATTTTCTTCTCTTCCGGGTCAGTCTACTGCCATTCACAAGAGTACCATGACGCGAGCTTGTGGGGCTGCTGACGTAGAACACGCATCAAAGACTGACACGGAAGAGAAGAAATCATTGAGTAAAGTCACTATTTTTGTTTTCTTTGCACACAAAAAGCATTCTCGTAGCTTCATAACATTACTGTTGAACCACTGATGTCGCATGGACTGTTTTAACAATTCTGTGCCTTGACCATGGTAGTTCCCTTGATGTATATGTAGGGTCAGAAAGCTCTCAGATTTCATCAAAAATATCTTAATTTGTGTTCCAAAGATGAACGAAGATCTTAGGGGTTTGGAACAACATGAGTATGAGTAATTAATGACAGAATTTTCATTTTTGGGTGAACTAACCCTTTAAGGCATGCACAAAGAGATTGTGGTAGTTTGTTACAGCAGTGTCTAACTATAGCTAATAAACATTCCATATGTTTAATTACAAATATATTAAATTGCAATGATTAGGTAAATGTGTGCATTACTTTGTGCATTTAGCTGTTTTCCACATAGATAATTTAATTTATTTGATTTTATTGTTTTTGTGTCTCCATTAGTCTGGCCTTTGGAGGCTCCAAACCTGCCAAATGAGTCTTCTGTGGAAGTGCTACATAATGTATCCACCACCTTGTCTGGATTTTCTCTTTCACCTAGTTCAGATACATCCAACGCCACAGAGAATTACAATAACAATGTTAACACTGGATCTGTATTCACTTACTCCCTGAACTCAAACCCAGAGCCTCTTGCCACACCTCCTTTACTTTCCCTAAAGTCTGGAGAGGGAGTTGGAAATAACCCCAGAGGTTTCTCCAGACAGCCTCGACAACTAAATTCTCCAGTGCCTATCTCCCATAATGTGCCCTTATCTTGGTCTGCTATCAGCCCAGCTCCCCAAATATCACCGGCTACAGGTTCATCTGTGCCGTCTAGCTTGCCTTCAGATTCTCCTGACGAGCCTCCTGTTCCTTCCCCTCAAATGCAGTATGGGACGGTGGGAGTCAGTAACCCTGAGGTTCCTTTCGGAGACCGATTGGAACCATCCAGCAGAATCCAAGACCTCCAGTTACAAACCAGCCATGGCCCCAACACCCAGCTAGGTTATCAGCAGTTGGAGCCAAGTCATGTGGTTATTGTACACCATCAAATGACTTCAGTGTCTGTCGAGCCAACTATGAGCCCACCTGAAGACTTTTTCCCAACCAACACCATGGATGTGGACTATGGTTCTGGAGATTACCTAGAAACAATGTCCTTCATGGGATCTGAGGGCAACGACTATTCACTGGTTAGCAATCTACCCACTGATGTGTATGATTTCGAGGACTCGAATTCAGAGAACTATGACACCACGTTCCCCACAAGAATGGTGATGTCATTTTCCAGCAAACACTTGTATCCCTCTTCTACCAGTGTTACTAATTCTTTCTCCAGCAAACCTGTTGAAAGTTCCAGTTTTAATAGCAATTCAACCTCAAATGGAGCCACCACTGACTTAACCAAACACGTAACAGCCTTTCAGAGTTTTACAACCGTTGTGCCCTTTACTGTGTCAAGACCTCCAGTTTTCACCAGTATTTTGACATCACACCTTGGCCACACCATCCAGCCAACCAGAGTCCATTCTTTACCAATTCTCCCGACAACTTCAGATGTCTTAAACCCAAACCAGTCTGCTAACGAGAGCTCAGAGTTGGCATCTGACTGGCCAGGCACTGTTACAGTCCAACCCACCGATGTTCTTTTACCAGACATGAACAGTTTAGAGTACTACACCATCCAGTTGACCAAGGACAATGGTAGTTTGCCAGACCCCACTGCCAATCAGACAACCTCTAGTGTTTTCTCTTTCATTCCGGTTGGCACCACACATATCGTGAGCACTAGAACCTACACCATTGACCCAAGTTATATGCTAACAGCTTTGTTTGATGACGATCTACAGCCTACAGGTAACAGTTCGTGGACTGAGGAATCCTCAACGGATATCTCTGGATTTGAACCTTTTAACACCACTGTCTTGGATCCCTCTGAAATTGGACCGAGTTTAACAGATACTACAGTGCCATACTTGGAGCCGTCATTTACACCAACACCCTCAATAGACCTTTCAACTTCATTGGGAGATATAAATTCAACCACTGATTGGGCTACCACACCTTATATACCATACAACACTTCCTTACTGGTGACTACCCCACCTCCAGTGACCAAGGAACCAGATGGCATGTCTTCTCTTAATGACAGCCAATGGATTATCACCTCACTTCCAACAGAGAGTAGTGTACTTCCTACTGTTTTAGTAACCAGCTCTCTCAGTGTTTCTGAATACCCAACTGATTCAACCTTCAACATCACCTCCACCCCTCCTTCAGCGGAGATGGCTGATGAAGGATTCGTGTCTGGAACAACACCCGACACCATGGTTACTGATAGCGATAACACCACACTGATCGGTAGCCTTACAACCACGTCCTCCCCAATATTACACAATGACACTACTGTGGCGCCTTTCACTACCACAAGCTCCAACAACACAACAGCGACTACTGTGAACGACACATCAGTTACAACCCAATCCACAACCCCTCCAACAACCACTGCCCGGAAGTATCTCTGCAGCATCACTAAACCTGACACCTACTTGATCAGAGTTGGTAAGACATAAGAAAATGAATTTGCTGTACGTTTTACACCAGAATGGTGCTCATGTCCATTTTTGAGGATCATTGTGCAACTCAATTCATAAAGCACTGATGCACCTTAAGCAGTAGTTGGATTAGCAGCAATGCACGCATGATTTTTTTAGTATTTTATTTCAATATTTAAGATTCCAAGAATAACATATTTTCTCTGTTGTAGGGTTTCCTCCAGGGTCCACTGCTGGATATGCCAAGGCCACAGTCAGAGAGATTCTCAAAGCAGAATATAACCGCTCTGTGGAGCTGCAGGTACTGTGGACATAATGAATAAGTCTATGTTTTTCTCCTCTTTTTTTTTGTTCTTGTCTTTATTGATTTAAAGCAGTGACAGCAGTTATACTTCATCTAAACTATTTTAACCAATATTACAATGCAACAATAACTACAATTGCAAATATCTTTATTATAGATGCTGTTTTCATTAATGGCTAGATCATGGAATATTTGTACTTTTAAAAATGTATTTGTTATTCCACGGCAATATTTAATTGAAAAAAAAAAATGAAAAGCTACAAGTTTTTAATGATGAAAAAGCATCTAAAAATACACATTTTAACAATAAAATATTTTTTATTAAAATAATATTATCTAGGTTTCTATGGATATATTTTAATGTATATTTTGGGATATTAAAACGCACCTTTGCAAAGAAAAATGTTACCAGGAAATGGATGGAATATTGCACACACACACACAAAAGTAGTTTTTGCGATATTCCTGTTTATTGCATAACTGAATTCACAACTTTAGGTTTTAGGTATTTATAATGTGTACTTTTATTTTTCAGTTTCTCAAGAATTACCTATTGAAATTAACAGGAAAAGTGGCTTCTATTCAGGCTGAGAAAGCTGTAGAGAAATTAGAAATTTTAAGATTTTTTTTTTTTTTTTTTAAGAATTTAGCATGATATTGATAGTTTAATATGCTTACTCTCGGTTTTAACCACAGAAGCTTTAAATATGTTTTGTAATCCAGTGTTGTGTCAGTGGAACATATAGATAAAATCATCTCTTCCTGTTTTATCTCTTGGGTCCTCATGAACAAACAACACCTAATTTGGTTCAATGGGAACCAACTGGTTCTTTGTAACTCTGCATTTAAACACAATACAGAATAAGTCTCGACTTTTAAAGGCCCACTGAAAGACTTTTTGATGTCTCCATGTGCTCTAAAAGGATTTGAAATTGCTATTACATATATGATGTACATATCGTTGACATCAAATGTTCCTTTGTGTGTTGTAGGTTGTGAAAGCTCCTCCAGACTTTGTGTTTCGTGCTGTGTCTGGTGCAGTAGTTTATACTGCCATATCAGTCATTAATGCCCTGAGAATCTCTGCTCGGACCGCCAGCTCCTTTATCAGTGTGTCACCCATCAGTCCTGTACCAGGCCTGCAGTATCATGTTCATACAGGTAATTACGGTGGAAACTTCACGTCACAGTTCTTGAATATTCTCTCTGGTATTTCTATGTTGTTGCTGTATGCATGTCTTTTGTCTGTCTGCAGTTCTTCAGTTTGTCCCCAGCCATGTAGATGTGCGAATGTGTACCTTCAGTGAGCAGGCAGAGAAGGGTCTGATCACAGCCTTAGCTGAAGTCCGCCGACGCTCGCAGGAATCCACAAACTTCACTGTGAATGTACGTTGACTGCTTTACCCAGCTTATGGTATTAAGAGCTCAGCTGAGTTTCAAACACCAATAACCTGACACTGAACTCCTTCAAATCCTCTTAATTTGTTTAGTTTTGCTTAAATTAGTCCTTTAGCTTTATATACAACTGCTATATAATGTAAACGATCCAAATGAGAATTACACTGTAATGTTTTTATCCTTCAACAAGCAAGTTTTTGATTTTAGCAAGAGGGAGCATGCTTTTAACTTTGGTTATGTGATGTGAATTCAAGGCTTGATTGCCTTCAGTGCAGTGGGATGACATCATCTCCAGCTGTTTGCTCTGATTGGATAAAGAAAGCACAGGACTGCTCAATTCAACCGTTGTCAAGGCAACAAAACTAATGGCTCTTATTCATTTCATTCACTTACGTTCAGAAAGTGTATGCGCTTCTTTAATAGATCAGTGAGTGTGAATGAAGAGACTTGCTGAGAATGTATGAGCTTTCATGGATAAACGTTTGTTTTTATATTAATTAAGATTTTTAATCAGTTTATTTCTAATGTATTGTTAGTATTTTATTTTAGTATTTCATTTGTTCCATTTTTTTAATTAATTTTAATTATTTTATGTTTTTTTTATTTTAGTAGTTTACATTTTATATTAGATGCTTCAAGAGATTAATTGAAAACCTGAATATGTTTATAAAATACACAGAAATATGTCTTTTAGATGTTGCTAATTTCTAAAATCCATTTCTGGAGAACGAGTCTCTAATTCTAATGTCTAATTGCTTTAGTTTCACACGATTTTATCTTAGAAACTGAATTTGTTTTGTAGATTTTAAACATCACCACGAGTCCTGTGGATATGGCGCCACAACAGCAGAAGGTTCCAGTGGAGATCACCTTTGCTGTGCGTGATATCCGCGGGTATGTGCCAGGGACAGAGGTGAGCGCCCAGCTTCGACAGCTCAGTGTGGTCGAGTACAGCTACTACCTGGGCTACCCTGTACGGCAGATCGCAGAACGTGAGTCCACACACTAATTTCTGTATAATTACATAATTACACTTGCAACAACTGTTGATTATACTGGGTTTTTTGGTTAGACTGTGGGCACCCACCTGTTTAGCCAAAGTGGTCCATCTACTGGTATTCTAGCTTTTAAACCAGCTTCAGTGAGGTGTGCTATACATTATAATGAAAATTTAATTATATTTGTTCATATTTGATGTTTTTTTTTCCTTCTCTGCACTATTAGCTTTCCACTACCCAGAGCTGAACACAACCCAACTGCTTCGTTCCTCATGGGTTAGAACAGGTACTGGCCTGCTGATGTTAAGCGTAACACACTAGTATTGCAAAGTACACTACTGTTCAAAAGTTAGAAGGCAGTATTATGTTTTTTTGTAGAAATTAATATTTTTATTCAGCAAGGATGCATTAAATTGATCAAAAGTGACAGTAAAGACTAGGGCTGACGATTTTACCATGGTTTTGCCACAATTTTATTTTTTGTAAATCGAGGAATTTTGAATAGAAATATTACCAAATGTTAGAATTAGACACTTTGACAATATTTTAGTGATAACAGTAAAGAGAAAAGAATGATCCAACCGCATGTCAGCACAGGTGATTTACCGCTCACGCGTGACGCACTCTGTGAAGGACCATAAGTAGAATATATCGCTAGGTGCCATCCACACAGAATGCGCTTTTGTGTTGACAAAGACGTGACGCGGTCTGTGGAATAGGAAAAAATTTAACTTGAGCGCCACGTTTTTATAATGCCGTTTCATGCATGAGACGCTGCAAGACACGGGAGCGCAACAGTCAAACGCATCCATGTTTGCATAGAATAAACAATGAAAAATCAGCGCAATCGAATAAAAAAAACCCATAAATAACTACTACTGTTTGTCTGATATTTTATGTTTGCATCATGGTGACAGGCTGAAAGCTGCTGTTCGTTGTTTTTACAGAACATTTATAGTTAATAATATTGAACTGATGTTATACCTTCAGTTATTTTGAATTTAAATTAACTTGACTTCTGAGAATTTTTTAAAGCATTTTCCTTGTATTATTTCTGAACATATAATATGTATAAGACAAGTTTGGACAAGATGTAGTTGTAGTTCATGCATCTTTTCTGCAACGATATTTAACAAGTGATTTGTTTAACATTTACATTATGTTGATAACTTCATGTGTGGTGCATTTTGAATAGAATTTTCTTTAACTAGAGGATTAATAAAGAGAAAGTTGTAGTAGCTGTAGTTACATTTTCAAGTTGACTAGTTAAATATCATGAACATCGAGAATCGGTCCTAGTAAAGACATTTATAATAGTAGTTTTATTTCAAATAAGTGCTGTTCTTTTGAACACTCTATTCATCAAAGTTTGTTCATCAATCCCAAAAAAACTATCTATCACAGTTTCCATAAATGTATTAAGCAGCACAGCTGTTTTCAGCACCAAATCAGCATATTAGAATGATTTCTGAAGGACACTGAAGACTGGAGTAATGATGCTCAAAATTCAGCTTTGCATCCCAAAAATTAATTACATTTTAAAACATATTAAAATAGAAAACAGTTATTTAAATTTGTAATACTATTTCACAATATTACTGATTTTACTGTATTTTTAATCAAATAAATGCAGCATTGGTGAGCATAAGAGACTTCTTTCTATAACAAACCAACCCCAACTTTTGAACAGTAGTATAATGCTACTATACTATTAAATAATCAAATGAATATCAAATGAGTCATTGCAATGCCGTAATGTCATGTTTTACATATTACATTCAGTGTTGTTGGGAGTGTTGGACCAGCGTGTGATTGACAGGATCTTCAAGGCCACAATTGAGAGGAGACTAGCTCAGTTGCTGGGCGATGCATTGGGCACGGGGCGCCGCTTTAGGAGAGCAACTAGTGTGGGAAACAACAGCGTGCAGGTTTGTAAATCATCTGTGTTACGTGACCTTATATTTTCTATTCTTGCTTTCCACGCATGAGCTCATTGGATTCATTTATAGAGCTCTTCCTGTGTGCATGTCTAATGCCTCTCTGGATTCTTAATCAGTCTCTGTCTTTGTGGTGCTTCCCCACACCTGCTCTCCCCCCGCACATCATCATCATTCAGGGACAAGGAGTATCCATGGCAACACCCTCCTATTCATCCCTGGCCTGCAGAGCCACTCAAAAACAACCATTTCACCCGTCGGCGCGTCATACTCCAGCTGCAATCTCAGATAAATTATTGAACACAGCTTGCAGACAGCTAGACTGATTCTTAAACCATTAATTACTTGTTCTGCCTGCGAAGTAGAGATTTTTCCGTTTCATAGTGACCCGATTCCTGACCTTATGGTTTCTAAGTGACTTGTGTTGATGAAGAGGTAGTCCGTTAATGACCGCAAATGAACTGAGAATGAATCCAGCTGTGTTGATGATGCTCAGTGATGTCATTTCTAAGTTTAGAGAGGTGATGAATTCTGGAATATCTTGCAAGGACTTTTCAAGTGAATGTAGGATGACGACAGTCTGCTAAGCTCGGATGTACTGTTAAGATGACATTGTGCAGCCGTCCTCTGTTCTGTTTCTGATAATGCACCCTGAGGTAGCAGCACTTTCAAAATGAGCTTTTAACGTCCCTGGCCAGTGAGGGTTCACTACTCAGGGCTCTTAATGTAGGTCGAGCTCAGGTGAAGCCCACACATTGCCATGCTCTTTTTCCACCCCAATAACCCTGGAGACTAGAAACATTTATTAGACTCGTCTTTTAGATCCTCAGTCTCTCCGAAAGCTTTTTTCGGTTTTTGTCAGAAAGGCATTTAAATTTTAAAAAGCTAATTGTAGCCTATTCAGAGTTCTGATTCATGTGTTTGTGTGTTAGGAACAATTATGTGGAATTGAAAGTTTAAAGGACTAATTTGCCCAAAAAGATCAATTCAGGTTCAAATGTGTATGACTGACTGTCTTCTGTGGAACATAAAAGGTGAATTTCTGAAAAATATCTACTGTTTTTAATTAAATGCAGGTTAAAGCGAAATGGAGCTGCTAAGCTCTAAAGCACCATAAAAGCATCATAAAGGTGGTTTATGCCAGTGTTGTTTTGGTATTATTTATACCCTGTTACAGTATTTGTTAATATTTTGAATTAGCTAATATTTTTTTTTATATTTTCAGTTTTCATTTTAACTTAGGTTTTAGTAATTTAATGCACTTTTGTCATTAGTTTTTTAGAACTGTTTCTATTTAGCTTGATTTTTTTATTTTAGTTTTAGGAATTTTTCTACTTAAACTTATTTAATTTTCAGTTATTTTAGATTTACGTGTACGTAATTTTTATCCAATATTAATATTTTATTTCAATTAACAGACTAAAACTTAAGATATTGCTCACTGAAAATCGTGCTGCGTTCATGAGACATAATTCAGTGAATCCGTTGATTCATTCTCAGTGTCTGTTAATATTTTGAATTAGCTTATATTTTTATATTTTTTAGTTTTCATTTTAATTTGAACTTAAGTTTTAGTAATTTAATGTGCTTCTGTCATTAGTTTTTTCAGCTATTTCTATTTTTTTTTATTTTAGTTTTTGTTGATACTTGTTTCATTTTCAGTTATTTTAAATTTTCATGTATTTATTTTTTGTTTAATGTTAATATTTTATGTCAATTAACAATTTTTAATAGTTTAGTTTTAGCAAACAATAACAACACTGGTATACACCGTCTTCTTTTTGTGAAGAACAGACTAAAATATTCATGTCTGAATGATTCTTTCATAAATTGGACTGATCTTAATCCAAAATCTAGTACTGTAAAATGAAAACAATCTATCTCTTTAAACGCCTACACAGAGCCCGAGAATGTTTTGTAATACATTGAATTTTTTTTTAAAGGCTAGGTCAAAATTTTACATTGAGAAGATGCCAAATGACACAATTTTATCTGAATAGTTTTTGTTATTGAATATTTGATCTCAGTGTTGTTTAACAAAGTGCTGTTAGTGAAACTGCTTTTATACCATATGCAAAAGTGCAAAAAGGACAATGCAGTGAATTGAATTGCACATCAGACTTTGTCAACAGGCCTTTGTTTTCCACTTTGTTCAGATTGTACAGACCACTCGTCTTGTGGGCCCTGACAACCCAGTGGAGATTATCTACTTTGTGGAAGGTGCTAACGGACAGAGACTTCCCGCCGCAACCACAGCCAACATGCTCAACAGTCTTGACGTGCAGCATGCAGCGATCATCATGGGATACCGCATCCAGGGAATATTAGCACAGCGTGAGCGTGCAGACTTACAACATTACATTGCAGTGAACTAAGACTATATCAGTAAAAAACAATGATGAAATGATCATTTAAATGATTTTGATTGATAGTAACAGCAGCCAGTGTTTTTTGTGGTAGCATTCTTTATTTCTACTGCTCTAAACGTCAAAGGGGTGAGTTCAGATAGCGTGACATCTCAAGAGAGCTCTGCCTTTTATGTAACATTTATATGTGGCAGGCTTACAACTGCATCACCCACAGCATAAACACTAGATTCATTAGCCTAAATTTAGTAGCTTCCTGTTGTATAACATCTTAGACCTTTGAATTTTAGCTCAAATCTCCAGTTACAGTGAACTAAAAAACAGAACAAACCCAAATTATGGTTGTTCATTGTTTAGTGGATTTAACACCATACAATGTATGGAATTTTATGTTTGCATTCAGTATATGCAAATAATCATTATAAATGATGTTTGAGATTGTAGACATTTAACTGTGCATGCTGTTTCTTTTATATGTAGATTGCCATTATCTAATGCTTGCTTAAAGTTCATCTTTAAATACATTAATCATTTAGTAACACTGAATACTAAATACTATTTTTTTTTTTCATTAAGGAGACTGTTAGATTTTGAAAGAAATTAATACTTTCATTTAGTAAGTATGCAATATAGTAAAGACATGTAGAATGTTGTGAGATTAAAATGTATCATGGGTTTCCAAAAAAATGTAAATCGCACAACTAATATTAATAAAATTTAATTTATCTCAAAGAATTAAAATAGCACATCTGCTTTCAGCATTGATAATAATAAAGATCATGTGACACTGAAGACTGGAATAATGGCTGCTAAAAATTCATCTTTGCAATTTATTTTTTTAAATATATTCAAATAGAAAACCGTTATTTTAAATTGTAATCATATTTCACAGTATTACTGTTTTTACTGTACTTTTGTGCAAATAAATTTAGCCTTGATGAGCACAAGTGACTTCTTTCAAAGAAAGAAAATGTCTAAATCTTTTCTTTTTTTTTTTTGAACAGTAGTGTACATACTGTCCTTCGTCATATATATTTCTACTTCTCTACCCCTGTGTATGTTCAGCTGTGGAAAAACAGGCCTCGCCTCCCTCAGACACAGAGAAGACCAACACGTGGATAATCGTAGGGGTGGTGGTCCCCGTGGTGGTGGTCGTCATTATAATAACTATCCTGTACTGGAAACTCTGCCGCACTGACAAACTGGAATTCCAGCCAGACACCATGAGCACCGTCCAACAAAGACAGAAGGTGAGTGACAGAAAACGCTGTGTAACGATTCAAATGAAATGTATTCTGGGATCCTGAAACACTGTTTCTCTTGAGATTTCTTCTTTCTTTCTAATGTAAGGTTCAACTGTAGGTCATGTCGTCGTTTGTTTTGGTTTATTCTCATGTCTGCTGATGTGTCAGTGATATTGCTAATCAGTCAGTGGCTCCTGTGAGTCTGAGCTGCTTATCTAGTCTCTAACAGAGACTCTGTAGCCAGATGCTAGCCAGCTTTGAAAGATCAGAATTGGATACACAAGGATGTGTTTTTAAGTTGGCTATCCACTTACTCTACCTATTTACACTCACAGTTATTCTTGGCATTGGGAAGGCTGATTCATTTAGCAAATGAGTTCGTTTAGACACTTCATTTCAATGATGCGATTCAGTCATTCGTTGAGTCATGAGTCAACTGTTCCCAGAAGTCTCTGCGTCATTATTGTAGTGAAATAAATGTTTATCTATTCTATCTAATGTTTATCTCTAACTAATTTTTCCAGGGTTTGTATGGGTTGTGTCTAGGCATGAGCTAAACTACATATTTTCAAAATTGACCAATGAGTGGGTTTTCTGAACGACTTGTCAGTCTTAAGAAAGTGAATTTTAGGGTTGAAGAGATGTGATGCAGTGGCCAAAATTTTTATACTTTTATATTTTATATATTTTTTTATATACTTTTATAAAATTGTATACTTGTTAGATGAATAGCTGACCATTTGCCTATATATGTATATATATATATATATATATATATATATATTTTTTTTTTTTTTTATATATATATATATATATATATATATATATATATATATATGAAGAGTTTATTTGCAAAAACAGATAACTCCGTTTTTATTCATTTTCATAAATCATGTTTTTTATTGTGTTTTCATGTTTTTATTGTCTTAATTAGCTGTATTATTTAAGTTATCATTATTTAATCAAAACAACCCAACTGCAGTTTGATTGATATTAATTGGAATGCAGAATAAAAAAACATGATTTTTGAATATTTTTAAAAACATTTTTATCTATTTTTGCAAATAAACTCTCTCTCTCTCTCTATATATATGTGTGTGTGTGTGTGTGTGTGTGTGTGTGTGTATATATATATACACATATTATATATATATATAATATGTATATGTATGTATGTATGTATGTATAATTTTTTTTTTTTTTTTTTTAAATTCAGTTCCAAACCTGTTCGGTTCAGTTTGTTTCTTCTATTGAGCACAAAAGAAGATATTTTGAAGAGTGTGGGTAACCGAACAGTTGCTGATAGCCACTGACTTCCATAGTAGGGAAAAAATACAAAGTCAGTAGCTACCAGCAACTGGTTACCAGTATTATTCCAAATATCTTAAATTGTGTTCCATAGAAAAAAATAAATGCATAAATGTTTGGAACAACTTGATGGTGAGTAAATGATGACAGAAATTTCATTTTTGGGTGAACTGGCCCTTTAAGTGCATTTCATCCTATTGAATCATCTTTAAAGAACCACTTCAGCATCATGCTGCCCTGTCCTTACAGTGAAATGTGTTTAGACATCACTAGTCATTCTAAGTCTTACTACTGCTGTTGTCACTACAATAACTAGACTTGTCATGCACAAGCACACTTGCGGAGTCCCAGCAGTAATGAAGTCTACTGCTCAGCTGGCCGTTGGGTTAATGCTCAGCAGTGACGTTCTTATCCAGAGCAGCGCCCGCTGGTCCTCTCAGTCTGAACTCCTTGATTTAACTACACTCGTATGAGGAACACATAGTCATTACACACTCCATATGTGCCCTTACTAGCACACTCACAATTCTCAAGAACTACCCACAAGCTCATCTACATTCTCAAAAATGAGTCGGTGAGGTTCTTAGGTTTAATCAGTTTACATTGTTAAATGGCCTGCTTCTCACTTTATTCCTCGTGCTCTTACTTAAATCAATATTTCATGGATTTGACACATAAAGGGAAAGTTAACCAAAAATTGCTTATTCTGCAAATTCTGTCTTCATTTACTTAAAAACTATCATCTGTTGGCTCTTTAGGGACTGAAGTAGAAAAAAATGAAAATAGGTGTTGCAGTTGCCAAATTATATTTTTAGTCACTTTGGATAGAAGCATCTGCTAAATGAATAATTGTAAATATAAATGAACAGATTGTCTTCTGTCACACCAAGTTGTTCTTTGCTGCTTCCATGACAGTATCATTCACATCTTTCTTATCAGGCTCTAGTTTTTCCACCTGTTTTGCTATTTGTGCTCCTGCATACACATTGGAGCCAATTTTAGAGCTTCTCTAACGTTTTCTCTCTCCATCTCTATCTCTATCCCTCGTTCTTTATCTAACACACATCCAATCACGTCTTAACACTCTCCCTCTCCCATGCTTGTTTAGTCCACCTCCACATTACAGAAATCCATACCAGTAATCCAGAGGTCAATGACTCCTGTCAAGAGCAAAGAGCTTTTAGATAGTAGTGATGAGGAAGAAGAGGAGGAGGAGGAGGAAGAAGAAGAAGATGAGGATGAGGAGGAAGAGGAGGAAGAGGAGGAGGAAGAAGAACAAGATGATGAAGAAGAAGAGAGGAGAGAGAAGAAGGTAGAGGCTGGTAGAGTTGTAGTGTACTATAGACTGTAGAGTAGTCCTCCAGTTAGTCCCCACACAGGAAGTACAAGATTCCTCTTCCTCTTTGACCTTCAAAGGAGTGCCATCCCAGTACCAGTCACTGTCAACATCATCTGTGTTTGGACCATTTCGTAGTTCTCTGTGGACCCTGTTGACATGAGTATGTAGTCTGATTTGCAAACAAATGACTGAGCTGGTTCTTTTAAATGAATCGACTCACATTAATCGAATCAGAAAGACTCACAGATGCGTCGCAGACCAATTCATCTGTCTGAAATGATTCGCTCACTCACTGAATCAGTCAGAGGGGTTACTGAATCAGCATCTGATTCACTCACTAAATCGCAAGTCGTCATCCTACTGAAAATAAACTAGAATTTTACTGTGTTATGTTGTAGAAATATTGTAGATGCTAGAATATGCAGTGCCATTCAGATGTTTGAGGTTGGTAAAGTTGTTTATTTTTGAAAAATGTCTCCGTTAAAAAGCTGCAGTTATTTGTTACAGTACAATCCAGTAAGAACAGTAGTGAAATAATATTACAATTTGAAAGAACAGTTTTCTATTTAAATATATTTAAAATGTAATTTATTTCTGTGATGGCAAAGCTGAATTTTCAACATCATTAGTCTAGTTTTCAGTGTCACATGATCCTTCAGAAATCATTCTAGTATACTGATTTGCTGCTCAAGAAACATTTCTTATTTTTATCAATGTTGAAAACACCAGTGTTGCTTTATTTATTTATTTATTTATTTATTTATTTTTGGAATTGTGTCTTTTTTTAGGATTCTTTGATGCACATAAGGTTCAAAAGAACATCATGTCATTTACATAGAATTGTAATTATAACATTTTAAATATCTTTGCTGAAATATTTAAAAAAAAAAAACCTTACTGACTCCAAACTTTTGAACAGTGATTGTTAATTATCCATTGTTTGCTGCCTCTTCAAGTACGAAAAATCATTGTATTCATTATGATTCCCACCCCTAAATGTGTTTGTAGTACCATCAAAATAGTGTTATGCATATATAGTTGATGTCAGCATGTCAGTCACTTGTTGGAATCTGACTTGATGGGAATACAAGCAACTTCTTATTATCACCCTCATCCAAATCAGAAACCTGTCAGAAACATAAGGAAAAAAGAAAGTATTGAGGAGGAGGAGGAGGAGGAGGAAGAAGAAGAAGAGGAGGAGGAGGAAGAAGAAAAAACCAAAGAAAAACCCAAGAAAGCTATAAAGAAGCCTTTGTCGTATAGTATGAGGAGGCCGGAGGTATCTGTACACTACAGTATCGACAGGAGTGCTGTGATGTAGTGATGCATTTTCTAGAATGCAGCAGTTAGTCCTAGACACAGTATTTCCAATTGCTGATAATCTCCCTTTATGATAATGATAACCAGCAACTGGGAAAAAGAAAACATGTTATCTCAGCAACAGATGCATGTATTTGAATGTGTCAATAATAATCTCTGTCTCCGGCCATTTGGTCTAAGCCTGAACAGCTTCAACTGTATTGTGGCCTAGATTTGGTTACAGCAGCAATACAGGCAAACAGAAACGAGATAAGAGCTTTCTTTATCACAAACAGAATTTGTCTAAACAGCTTCATTTACATTTGAAAGGGAATGTGATGGGAAACAGAGAAATAGACGTATTCCCAGAAGATGAGCATATTTTAGTGAATCTCTCTTGATTGTGCCGCTACACATACAGCACGACACAAAAGAACCCAGCTTATGCATTTTTCATACATTTCTGTGTTTTCTGGCAATATATGAAACATAGAATTAAATCTGATCCACTGTGACCCTCTGCACAGTTTGTTTGATCTGGAAAATTATTAAACAAGCAACGGTGATTCATCAGCATTAAAGAAACCGTTCACCCAAAAATGAAAATCCTGTAATTTACTGACCCTCAAGTCTATATTATTTTTCTTTTCTTTTGAACACATGTCCAGGCTTTTTTTCCCATACAATGAACCTGGATAGTGGCTTTTGTTAACACCTAAGTTTCGTAAAAGTGGCCCATATGACTCACGAACAAGCCTTCTGATGTCTGTGTGTGACGAACAGACAGAAATAATTTATTATTAATCTTCCCCTGCATTGGGATTGTAACTGTTGCGACTAGATAATTGAGTCAAAATGAATCACTGAGATTTGAATCTGAGGTGAATCTGAGGTGAACTGAATCAACCAATTCATCGGAAAGATACAACTCAAATCTGAATCTGAATCATTTCTTCTCTCATTAATGCTCCAAGAAGAGCAATGTCAAGACTTGATTTTCAGTCTGTGTGTCACATGCAGTTATCATCTTGGTTCAGACAAGTAGGAACATAGTGCTTGAGTCATATAAACCTCTTTTGCTGTTTTTTTTTTTTTTGTTTGTTTGTTTTATCAGTTTTGATCAGTCCTCATTCACTTTTATTACATTGAAAAAAGTGGCTAGGATATTCTTCAAAAACTCACACAAAAGAAAGTCGGTCATACAGGTTTAAAATGACATGAAGTTGGGTAAACCGTTATTTATTTTGAATCATTTTCATTTTGGGTGGACTGTACCTTTAAATCTCTTTGTTTAAGACTTCACACTTTTTTTTAGTGGCTGCTGGTCTTTGAAAGAGCCAGTGTGAATTAGCTTTCTCTGCTGTTGTGTTTGTTCGCTTCATTTAATCTTTCAGAGTGCTGCAGACAGACAGGCTATTACAGCCCGTCTAGCTGGTCTGGCCCACGGTCAGTCTGCTGACCTCTTATCAAGTGCATCCATTTTGAATGCTCACTCTTCTCATTGTCTCTTTGAGAGTCAATTACTGTCCTCTTGCTCAATTTATTCTTATGTCACTGTGACAATCTGTGGATTATGGAAATTTATATTCTATCTTTATGCCTCGTGTACATACATTTTGACATTAACATCTCTAAAAAAACGGCTGGACCAAAGCCTGACCTGATTCTGTCTAGTGTTTGTGAGCAGTTTTATATAAACATTTAGTCATTTAACTTTCATCCCTCACTCCCCTTTGAAATCCCTCCATTTCCTTCACAAACATCCCTCTGCATTCATTTTGATTCTCCAAATTAACATTTTCCTCTCTCTGGGGTGGTGGTCTTTAGCTGCAGGCACCCAGCGTGAAGGGTTTCGACTTTGCCAAGCTGCACATGGGCCAGCACAGTAAGGATGATCTCATGGTCATCCAGGAGCCGTTGCCACTTCCTGTGGCCACCAAGGAACAGAGCCCAGCTGAGAACGCAGAGGTGCCCACACCAAAGTCCAAAACCTCCTCCAAAGCTTCCCGCAATGGCCAGCGGCGCAGGGGCCAGTAAGTGTGAAAAATGCTTCTTTAATATTCAGGATCAAATATTTTACACATAATTGAGTTTTTGGTAACACATTACAATGAGGTTCCTTTTGTTTACATCATTAGTTGATTACATTAGTTACATCTACAGCATTTTTCATTTTTGGTTGATTTCATTTGTTTTACTAATACATTTTTAAAATCAAAAGTTACATTAGTTAACTACTTTTAGTTAAAATGACCTAACAATGAACAATATACATCTACAGCATTTATTTCATTTCTTTCGCTAATACATAACTACATGAGTAAACATGAACTAACAATGCATTTACATTTACATTGTCACTTTGCAGATGCTTTTATCCAAAAAAACGTACAAATGAGGACAATAGAAGCAATCAAAACCAACAAAAAAGCCGTAATATGTAAGTGCCGTGACAAGTCTTGGTTAGCCTAATGCAGTATTCGTAGCAAGGGTTTATATATAATATAAATATATATAATATATAATATAAATAAAAAGAAAACAAGTAGAATAGAAAAAGAATAGGGAACGCTAGAGTTAGAGGGACTTTTTTTAAATAAAAATAAAACAAGTCAAAAGAATAGAGAATGCTAGTGTTAGAGGGTCATTTTTATAATAAATAAAAAGAAAACAAGTGCATGAATATACAATGCATACAATGAATGTTCAGTATTTATTGATCTCAATGTCAATTTAATTCCTTTTACCAATGCAATTTTTATTAGTTAATATTTAGTTAATGCACAAGGAAATAGTGTGAACAATGAAAATTGTATTTTTTAAATTCATTTACACATTAAAATCATTCATTAATGCTCTAAGATAAAGTATTGCTCATTGTTAGTTCGTGTTATCTAATGAATGATCCAAAGGGACCTTGTAAATTTGACCAGTTTTACCTGGATGACCACCAGCTAAAATAACAAACTGGTTCCATTTTGCAGTTTTCTGCAGTAACCTAATATTAAAGTAACTTGTTAATTTATTTTAAAGGCAGGAACGTAGCTAAGAGTGAGTTGACTGCTGATCAATAGAAAGCTTTTTAAAAGGATTACATCTCACACTCTAATCAATAGAAGGGTCTTAGGGGGGAAATTACCACAGATCTCATGTCTTGCAAACATTACAAGTACCTGAAACCGTGTTACAAATAGACAAAAGTTATGCAATTCTTTTATATTCCTTACTGCTTAAATGGAATAATCCATATTTCTGAACTATATTTAAAATAAATAAATATAGATTGAAAATAAAATAAAAATAAATAAATGCAAAAATTCTATTTTTTGTGTCCGTGCATTTGTAAAACATACCAACTAGTCCAAGCTAAAATAACCAGTCAGAGATAAATAAATTCCTAGTAATTAAGCTGTAGACTAAAAGGGAATAGCGAGTAGGTAATGGACTCATGACCAAGTCATGAACCTTTGTGTGGTCACATTAGATATGAAAGTGCTCTTTAGAAGCATGACAGGATTAGGTCATCATCCTCTTGCATTTACCCTGGAGGCACATGCCTCATCAAAACTGGATGAAGGGTAAATATTGTTGTCTGTCAAGATGAGGATGTCTGGGTTTGGAGGAGTTTGCTCATGTTTGTCATGAATTAGATCCAATGACTTTATAAAGTTAAAAGGAGCATAAGTGTATAAATTCATGTATATTAATTGCGTTCATTGTTTTGCCACATTGTTTTGAAACGTGATAAAATAACTTTAAAATGTCATCAAAAGCACATTGTTGCATTATGCATAGCATTATGGTTTCATAGCATGCTTTAGAATGAAAAGATTTTATGGTGTATCTTTTGCGTAGGATTTCTCCATCAGAGGGCGACTCCATAGGCAGTGATCCACCCAGCGACAGAGGATCTCCTGAGGAGGGCATGAGACCCACCGGTCTGCCCACCGATCCAAAGCAGCCACGAAAAGTAGCTGCTAACGGATTAAATGGTAAGTTTGCACACATTTTGACTCTGGCAGTACAGATATATATTGATGTATTGCAATTTCTTTTCTCATGCTATTGAATTGCAGATTGAATCTGGTCCCACATATTTGACACAGTTGCAATTGTGACCTATGGAATTGTGATATGCTAATCCTGACATGTACCACAATATGCATGACATCATGAAGTTGGTAATATACCCAATGGAGGACTGAGAGTGCTACAAATAATACATTAATTTATTAGTTAATAATAATGATAATATAAATAAATATCATTTTTATGAAGTAGACGTTTCGAATTTTTTACGTAAATGTCTTCTTACAACTTAAAATTTAAACATGAATTTAAAGAAATTAAATTCATGTTTAAAAATGTAGTTAAATGTAACAATAAAAACAATAAAATAGTTTTGTTTTTTTGTTTTTATTGTTTACTAAACCTGCTAAAAATCTTTTTTGTTAATTGAAGTTGAAGCTGAAGCAAAATATAAAATTAGAAGTATGTTTATTAGGGATGCACGTTATATCGGTATCGGCCGATAAATGTAAAATTTTCTGTTATCGTTATCGAACCGATAAGAAAATTTGCCCGATATATTAAATCCGATAAATAATGCATTATTTCCTGCAGAGACTCTTCAGATGTGCACTGTTCGCGATGATGGTTTTTAATTGCTTGGAATATTATTGGAATCACTTCCAAAAAGAAAATACAGTGAAGTGCAACATGTGCAGGACAAGTCTGTCATATTATGAGATTATTACTGTAAAATAATTAATGGAATCTTTGTGCACCCATGTTTTAGCGCGTTGTTATGGGAAGAGCGCATTCACAACAGATCTACACATTCATGACTAGCTAAGCTAAGTTCGCTTGTGCATTTGCAGCCTTTTGTGCAATTGTAGGTGGTAATATTGTGTTTATTTTATGCATATATATCTGATTTATCTCATAGGCCAATAGAATTCGTTTGGTTAAGGTAGAGCGTTAATAGAGTGCTTCAGTTTGCCGGTGATCATCTTTAGCTCAGCGTATGCAACTCAAACAGCAGCGCACAACATTAATAACTATGTGATTGGGACTATCCTATATATAATATTATAATGAGAACACTATTATTATAAAACTTTGTGAATTCTTTGGTTTAATTTGTCATGTTTCAGCGCGTCGTTGCAGGAAGAGCGCATCCACAAACAGCAGTTACACATTCGGGTTAGCACATAACTTAGTTCGAGTTCACTTGTGCATTTGCGTCTTTTTGTACATACAAGTAGTAATATTATGTTTAGTGTATGTTGTATGGCCTAATCGGGGGCAGTCGTGGCCTAATGGCTAGCAAGTCGGGCTTGTAACCCAAAGGTCACAGGTTCGAGTCTCAGGTCCAGCAGGGATTGTAGGTGGGCGGAGTGAATATCCAGCGCTCTCTCCACCCTCAATACCACGACTGAGGTGAGACCCTTGAGCAAGGCACCGAACCCCCAACTGCATTGGCTGCCTACTGCTTTCATTTATAAAGAATTATCGGTTATCGGTATCGGCCAAAATTTTCATATTGGTGCATCCCTAATGTTTATGTTGAAGTACTAACATGAAAATTAATTAAAGCTAAATATAAAAAATAATGAAAATAACAAAAGCACATGATACAATTTCAAAAACTTAAACTAAACTTGAAACTAAACTAAAACTAAACTGAACTTAAAAATAAAATGAAAAAAGATATATAAGATACAATAAAATCTAATTCAAAATATAACAAGTCTTTTTAGATTTTGCTAGTGTTAGAGGGTCATTTTTTATAATAACTAAAAAGAAAATAAGTGCATGTAATGCATACAGTGAATATACAGTATTTATTGATCTCAATGTTAATTTCATTTCATTTACCAATGCAATTTTTTAAAATTATTTTATTAGTTAATATTTAGTTAATGCACTAGGAAATAATGTGAACAAACAATGAAAATTGTATATTTTTTTTATTCACTTACACATTAAAAAGCATTAAAAATATTGCTAATTGTTAGTTCATGTTAGCTAATTAATGATCTAAAGGGACCTTGTTGAAAATTTTACCAGTTTTACATGGATGACCACCTAAAATAAACTGGTTCCATTTTGCAATAAATACTTTTATAATATACAAATAATACTGAAATAACATTGCAATAAAATAAATCATTTTAAATGTAACTTTTACATTTAATGACTAAAATGCTACTCTTAATCCGTTTGTTAATTTCTTTTTGCTTAAAATGTAATTGGACAGTTTGGGAGCGACCAATGAAATTTTGACTGAACGTTAAGACAAGCCCCTTTAGTTTTGTTTAGGTTTTTTTTGTTCATTGACTGCCAACAAAGGCAAATTATTCCTTGGTTTTATTAAGTGGCAGTCCTAGTTCTACATAATAGCCAGTGGAAGAAGAACATATGATGTAAGATGTACAGAGAGGGGAAAGTAATAAAACCTGCATCTTTCAGCAGAAGATTTGTGGCTCTTCCTCTTGATTTCCTCTCTAGTCAACCCAGCCTCATTCATCCTGCCTCCTTTGTGAAGAATGACTAACACTCGTCGTTACTCTTGGCTGCTAGGGTTTTTTTTTCCACTCCCATGCTCTCTTTGCCTTTATCTCTCTCTGTGTGTTCCTCTCTTGTCAAACAGTGCCTGTGGCGATGACCCTCTCTCAACACTCATTTCTGCTTTACCAGACTAAATAAGCTACAGTCTTACTAGCCAAGAAATGACATGGAATTCAGTCATAGCACCTCACATTCTCTCTCTCTCTCCCTGATGGCTGTTCACTTTTAACGCCCTTCCCTTACGAAAATCCTTTTCATCCTCCTCTTCTCATGATTACGTTCCAGTGATAACAGTGTTTTCCAAGATAAAATACTGTCTTACCTAGCATTCCACTCAAACATGTTTTTACATACAACTTATGTTATATTCCATCTCGATAAATCACATCTCAGCCATCATTTAACTTTTCTCTCTCTCTTTACACTCCCTCCATCCGCTCATCCATGTGTTACTGGCTCACAGGGAAGAATAGAATTGGTAAGAGTGGTGTTGATTTGTACAGTAGCATTAGATTTCATAGTTCTTATTTTTTACGTTCATATTTTTCTTAAACATCATCCTGCTGCTTTTTTTTTTTTTTTAAACGATGTATCATCCTCCAGCTCTTTCACATTTTATTTAAAACGAGTCTCTTTAGATTCAGTAAGACGCTGCCCCCATCTGGTGTGAAATGAAATTTGAAGAAGAGATTCAGATTACATGCTTTCTTTTAGTTGTTGGCACATATGAGGCTGGCTTTATTTTGATAGTGTAGAAAGCATGAGATATGTTTATAAATTGTCCACGACAGCATCATGTATGAATTTCATTGCATTATTTAAAAAAAGTAACTTTGGTCAATGATTATAGATAACAATGAATAAATGGCATTTATTTTAAGGATGAATGGCACAAATGCTTTTCAAACAAATTATTTCAGGAAAAAAAGTAATATAAAAGCAGCAATTATTTGTAGATGCCAGTAATATTTGTCTGTGCAATGAAATTAATAAAATGTATTATTTTCCAATTATTTTTAGGGCCATTATACACAGTAATTTAAGGAATAACACTTATAAACAATAGAAATACAGTCATACTGTATACTGTAAGTCACTTATGCTCCCCTAGGCAGTAATATTTTTAAAAATTGTTAACCATTTTTAATTTTAATATACTTTAACATGTCATTTATTCCTATGATGGCAACGCTGAGCATTACTGCCTAGGGGAGCATAAGTCACTTATGCTCCCCTAGGCAGTAATCTTTTGAAATATTATTAACCATTTTTAATTGTAATATACTTTTAAAATGTAATTTATTCCTGTCATGGCAAAGATGAATTTTCAAGATCATTACTCCAGTCTTCAGTGTCACATGATCCTTCAGAAATCATTCTAATACACTGATTTGGTGCTTGAAAACAGTTGTGCTGTTTAATGTTATTGTGGAAACCATAATACAAAAGAGAACAGAATTTATTTGAAATGGGGAATCTTTTGTAATATAATTAATGTCTTTACTGTCTCTTTTGATCAATTAAATGCATTTTTGCTGAATAAAAATCTTAATTTCTTTCAAAAATATCTACTCACTCAGACTTCTGAATGGCAGTTGCACCTGTGAAGTCTGACACTCTCTTATTTTTGTCCCTGAAGGTCCACCCCCAATGAATGGCATGGATGAGCCCTTATCTTCAGCTTCCATTTTTGAGCATGTGGACCGGATGTCCCGCCCAACCGATGGCCCTAAACGCCCCCCTAATAAAATCCAACTCATCGCCATGCAGCCAATGCCAGCCCTGCCTTTACCCAGCCCTACAGCCAATGACAAAGCTGCAGAGAACGCCAAGCTCAACAAAGAGGTATCCTTCACCACCCATACATCTAATCCACATTCATTTCATACGGCTCCTCCTTAGGGACCCATTTCAAACTTAAAGGTGTATATGGTTATGAATTTGATTCACAGCATCTAAAAGCCCCATCACCAATAATCAATATGTGCTTCTCATTGACTCCAAGATCATTGACCGTTCTTTCTCCTCCAGATCCAGGTAGCTTTAAGGCACAAGTCTGAGATCGAACACCATCGCAATAAGATCCGCCTGAGGGCTAAAAGGAAAGGCCATTATGACTTCCCTGCTATGGATGATCTCATCGATGGTCTCGGTGACCCCAAAGAACAGGACCGAATCTACCAGAAGGCCCAGATGCAGATTGACAAGATACTTGATCCAGATATTCACATGCCCTCTCTGTACACCGAGGCCAAGAAAAGGTACAAAGGGCATGCAACTGATAATTAGACTAGTCCTGAACACAGAATTAATGCCTGTTCTCACCAAATCTGAATTTTCTACACAAAATCATGCCCACATACAGAATTGTATCTTAATGAACCTCTTAAATATCATACTGTGATGTTCTGGAACTGTTCCATGGGGAAAAAAGCTATACTTGAAAACTATAACTTGAATATTTAAAGCCCAAATGCTCACTCAGAAGTGTTTGTGTGTTTTGCAGCAACAGAGGGAAGCGTTCTCCTAAACAGAGAAGGAAACAACAGCTGAATGGTGATCTGACAGATGCTGACCGAGATAGACTCATAACGACGGACAGTGATGGGACATATAGGAAATACCCAGGAGTCAATAACATTGCATATGTGGTCAGTGTCTGTTTTTCTCTCTCACTACACTGTACTTCTTCATGTGACTGTGTAATCAACTCCATGTTGTTTCTTCCCATTCTTTCCATATATTTGCAATTCAAAAATTTTCTAATCAGCTCCTTGTAGTGAATTAGCAGGTGATAATTTCCTGCATTTTCTGAGAAAATACAGTCAGGGGTCGGTAAGATTTTTGAAAGAAATTAATACTTTTACTCAGCAAGGATGCTGAATGACAGAAAAGATTTGCTACAAAAGATTTATATTTTAAACAAATGCTTTTGAAATTTATATTCATCAAAGATTTCTAAAAAAAAAAAAAAAAAATGAAGTATGGCAGTTTTCACAGTGTTTTTCAACATTGATAATAATAAGAAATATTTCTTCAACATTAAATCAGCATATTAGAATGATTTCTGAAGGATCATGTGACACTGAAGACTGCTGAAAATTCAGCTTTGCCATCATAGGAATAAATTACATTTTTAAATATATTTAGCTAGAAACCAATCATCTAAATTCATAATAATATTCCATAATATTACTGTTTTTACTCTATTTTTGAACATTCTAAACCTAGCCGTATTTTTTTTTTGCAGTCGGACCCAGACCAGGGTCCCGAGCATCATAGCCCGTCCCCGACAGATGATGTGTTCCATGGTCCAATTTCTCCTCCTCCTGGTCACCCTCCTCCACCACCCCCATACCTGCCTCCTCAGCCGTCTATAGAGGAGGCCCGGCAGCAAATGCACTCTCTACTGGACGATGCCTTCGCCCTCGTATCTCCTTCATCTCAGGGCAGCACAGCTGGCATCACTCTGCCTGGTGTCGGGCTTAACCCTGGACCCCCACCTGCCTCGAGCCCGCCATCCCGTGGCCCGCGACCCTGGGGCCCAGGATACTTGCCCTTGAATCCCTACACAGGGGTAAGAACAATCTACTGTAGATCACCTATTGTGCACTAATTTATGATTGTTCATACTTGGGTATAGAGAGCTGTTGAAACTATTATTGCTAAGCATTTGGCTCATAAATCATTCTATGCAATTACGAATGATACCTCATATTATGTGGTTTGTCAAGGAGAGATGCTATTACTTTTCTAAGCGAATAGATGTGTGATTTTCCAGAACACATCCTTGAGAACACATCCTGTCTGGAAAAACCACTAGATGATCCATTCATGTGATTAAAAAGCACATGATGAAAGCTGATGTATTACTGTTTTCTTTATACAGTACTTTATGTATAAAGCAGGGAATGGTGCACTGTCCTTAAAATGGCATTTCCAGCTCAGCTATTTAAAAGCTTTTCTGTTTTCTGGGTCACAGGGTTTATTTCGGTCATGGTGGCACATACAGCTGCTAATGTGTTTCAGACTTATTAAAATAAGCCTTTTATGCATTAAAGTGCAATGGATGTGCCAAGAATTATCAACATGTTTTAAGCTCAACGACAGCATGCTTGTGTGTATTTCTTTCAGAGATATGCTGAATTAGGTCTGCCACCTTCCAGTATGCAAGGTTTACTACATCGGTGAGTATATGGAGTCTGATCAGAAAGGTTTGTGTGATCTGCTGGAACTGTGAGCGAAGCTGCCAATCACATTACAACCTTTACTTGTAGTGTTTACAGCTTTAATGAATGTAATGTGAGAAATGAAGTCACTTTTAATACAGCATATACCACATACAGTATATATTTTGAAAATATTTACATGTATATATTTATATTCATATAATTGATATTATATATAAATATTTAATATATGAACATAGCATATTGTTTTTAAATATATACATGCATGTGTGTGTATTTATATATACATAATAAATATACACAGTACACACAGATATATTATGTAAACAAAATCTTTTATTTTGGATGCGATTAATTGTTTGACAGCACTAAAGTACAGTGTGGTTTGCTGGGGTCTGATGTCTTTGTATCTCAACAGACAGGGTTTAGGGTCCGGCTACATCCCGTCAGGAGAGGCCCTTCCTGTTGAACAGCTACAGCCGGAGTCGCTTTACGCTGGTCGAGGAGGAAACACAGATGAACTGCCCTCCTCTGCAAGGCCACGACCTGTAGGTGGGACTGCAGGTATGAGCTTAAAGCCTTTACTAGAAATATGAAAAATGTGTCATTATATGTCTCAATACAAAGTATACTGTTGCAGTATGAAGCAATATAAAGTATACTTTATGCAACATACATGTCGCTTCACAGGTGCCCAGCTACATCATTTAACCCACGTTGGTCTGACAGGTCGTGTAGGTGACAGCCGGCAGCCGCCTGGTGGGTTAAACTGGACCCCGTATCATGAGGATGACAAGATTGCTAACAACAGAGAGAATGTAAGTCTGAAATACTCTCTTACTTAGATTTTAATGGAACAAATAATGGAAAACACCATTTCTCTTTTGAAATGGCGTTTAGACTTATATATACTGTTAACATAAAGCTCCATCCTCAGTCATATAGAATACTTATTGAAATTAAGCAGGAAAATTCAAACATTTAAAAATTTAAAAAGTATCAACATAACAATCATGAGAACATTCTGATTGTCATAATCAGTTTTACCACTTATTACACAGCTACTTACCAAATAAATAGATATAGAAATTACATTTTTTTTTTATTAGATATGTACTGTCTCTATAGCTTCCTATCAACTCACACACTCCCAGTTTGAGAAACCCTTCTATATACCATCTATAAAATATAAATGTCCATGACAAAATCCACATAGGAACAAAATAATAAAAAAAAAAAAAAGTAAAAACATTATAACATAATCTCGTAACATTTCGACTTTATTCTCGTAGTATTTCGACTTTATTCTCGTAATTTCGACTTTATTCTCGAAATATTACGACTTTAATCTCGTAATCTTAGATTTTTTTTTTTTTTAAGGTGGCACTAAAACGCCGTCGTACCATACCAGGGATTCCCGTTTTTTTTTGTTTGTTTTTTCTCAGCTGAACCCATTTAACCTAAAATATTTATTTGAAGTACCTCCTGAGATTTTAAGTTAATATTTCAATATTTTAACAACATATTTAAATGTTAATGCTTCTCTGATGTTGGTTAATAGTCACATGACATGCATGTAAACAGTATTTAAAATTTTTAGTAAGTCTATTATTTTGATTTTTTTTTCATTTTTTTATATAAATAAATTTATTTTTATGTAAATTATTTATTTAAATTTTTAATATTTTAACTAATTAATTATTAGCTTCCTATCAACTCACACACTCCCAGTTTGAGAAACCCTTCTATATACCATCTATAAAATATAAATGTCCATGACAAAATCCACATAGGAACAAAATAATTAAAAAAAAAAAAAAGTAAAAACATTATAACATTATCATTATATTAATTCTTATTATAAATAGTTACGTTTATCTGTTAGTAGACTGGAAATAAAGTTAAACATCTCTGGAAAAAAGCCTTTTATTGTAAGGATGAATGTAACCTGACAAGACAACTGTAAATAATAAAAGCAGCGCCTTTCCATGCTACATATATACATGCATTATTATACATTATTTATAAAATAGTATATAAAAAATAAACTAAAATACAACTATAACAATCAAGGAATTATAAAACACAAAGCTGAAAAATATATCATGCATGGCCTTTTTGGTGAACGAAATCTTGATGAACATAAACAGGCTTTGAGGAAAGAAATAAAATGCTACATTAAGAAGTGTAGAATATGTCCTCTTCAAACTCTTACTTCCATAGATTTTCTCACTCTTTTCTGCCTCAGTAAGAGATTTTTCTAACTTTACTCTGTCTTTTAAACTCTTTAAACTTTCCTTCATTTCTGCCTTCCTTCCTTTTTTGTTTAGGTTCTTGGCTCTCTTGACTACACCTCCATCTCTGTATTCCAGACCTCCAGGAATGGCCTGAAGGAGCCATCTGCCGCTCCTGCCCACCTGGACTCTCTGGGCCTGGGCTACGCTCCCTCCGCTCCCCTCGAGGAGCCTTCCCCTCCCAACCACTCTTCCGCCTCGCTCATCAAAGCCATCCGAGAGGAACTGATGCGCCTCTCCCAGAAACAGGCAGCGGTACCCAGCTACCACAGCTGAGACCTGCCCCCTCCAGCTCCATCAGGCAAAAACTGCACTACACTGCACTGTACTTCCCATGGAAGTGGCTTTTTTGAGAGGACGATGACTGTATGTCATGTAGCCTCTGCTGCCTCCTGGTGGCAGAGAGCATTAGGACAGGAAGAGTAGACGGTTATCCTTTATTCCCACATTCCCCAAGTTGTTCTAAACATAAGCAGAGACTGAAGAATTATGATTTTTTTACCTTCTTTACAGGCGACTATATAATTTGGTAGCAACTGCTCCATACAGACCGGGATAACAAAGCTAAAATATGGCTGCCACACATTCCTTTGGTCTTCTGTTAGAGGTGTGCGTGTGTTTTTCACATTGTGTTGTTTCTTTGCTGTGTACACTGCCTTCACATTTGAATAATTTTATACCTTGCACTGGCTCTTGTAGATTCTCATCACTGAAAATTGAACTGCTTTTGATACCTTAATCTCTATGATCTACAGTTTTTATCTTATTTCTGTTGTTTTATTTCTCAGTGCATCTTTTTTCCCCTTCTCTCATGGTGCTGATTCTTTTATCTCCGTTTAATGGCCATCAAGCACACATTGCCTTCATAATACAGTATTGAACCCTACACAGTATTGTCTTATAGGGTCCAGTAATAGTATTTGAAGTAGTGATGTTTTCCATTTTCATGCCTTTATTTGGTTTGGCATCTCTACAGGCGAGCTGGACATACTGTACAGCTGTTATGTCCCGTGCATTGGAGGAAACTGTGTTAACATTAAAGAAATGTTCCAGGTTCAGTACAACTTGAGAGACTGGAAACGAGTAAAAATGCGTTTTCAGTAATCTACTTACAATGCAATAATCCATGAAGTATTCCAAGTTGCCCGCAAGTTGATTGGCTGATTTAAAAGTACATAAATAAATAAAGTTAAATAATCTTAATTAAATAACAAAATGATTGTAACTGACAAAATAAAAAAAAAAAATAATAATAATAATAAAGAGTGTTTTTTTTTTTTTTTAAATGCCATCAACTCATAAAAATGAATTCACATTAATTTGGATAAAGTAACTTCAGGACTTCAAAAGTTTGAGGTTGTTATGATTTTTTTTTTTTTTATGTTTTCAAAAGAAGTATTTATTTCATTTATTTCATCAAAAATACAGAAAAAGAGTATTATTATCAAATATTATTAGACTACAATTTAAAATAACTGGTTTCTAACTGTTGCGCTGCTTAATATTTTTCTGGAAGCTTTTTTTCAGAATTCTTTGTTGAACAGAAATTTCAAAAGAACAGCATTTATTTGAAATTGAAATGTTTTTTAACATTTTAACGTCTTTACCTTCACTTTTGACTGTATACATAATACTTTTTATTCAGCAAGTATGTATTATGTTCTTAAAAAAAAAACTACTGACCACAAACTTCTGTATATTTTAATATACAGGGTAGATTTTTATTTTTTTTTAAATATACTACTCATAACTGTTGGTAATTGATTTGAGGTAGTTTGTGGTCTCCCATAGATGTAGGTTGATAGGTCATCTGCACATTTTGTTTTACTGAAGAAGTTTGAGAATTTCTGCATTAGAATTCTACTTCAGCAAAAGCAAAAAAAAATGCACATTTTGGCTTTTACTGTAAATCCATCTGAAATGCATAGCGCCATTGTAAGTGCATTACTGTGAACATGTTTTTATGTTTTACAAACTGAGGGATGAGTCAAAATGGTTCTGTGATAATCAACAATATGTCACAGATGCTGAAGAGCTTAACTCACTTTGATCCCAGAACATTCCTTAAACTGTCCATTTGTTCATTTTAGTCCATCTGTTTCTCAAAAACAGAATTCAGTTCTGAATAATTCAGTACTTTCAGTATTACCACTGTGTAAATGGTATTGATTAAAGTCAGGCTTTTTGCCCAGCTGTGTTTTATGGCCATGAAATGCTCATCGTTTCATAGCAGAAAGTGTTTTTTATTCAAATAATTATTATTCCAGGATGCACTATTGCTCATTAAACTGCTGTTGATTAAATGAGTGCAGTATATTCCTCTGTCTTCATGCTTTTGATGTGTTAGAAAAGCATAAAACTGTAGTATTAGACTCGCTAAAACACTGATCCCTTGGCTATTTGTACTTTTATTTCATGCTGAAATTGTGTTCTTGCCTTTGTGCTAAAACTATTTTTGTGTTTATGTTGCAAACAGGAGCATCATTTGCTCTAAGAAAAAAGGACACTTCTGTTACTTTGTCACTTAATCTGCCCTTTTTTATTTGTTGGAATGAGTTTTTTGATTTGGATTTTGTTATGTCTCATTGGAACTACCTTGATCTGTAGTTAAAAATCTGCTGACTCTTTATTTAAGTGACAAATTAAAAACGATTTCTCTATGGTTGACTGTTGTTTGCCTTATCAAACTTTGCTAAGTTAAAGACACTGAGCGCTGAAACCTGACTGGTAAGTGTGCATGTTTAAATCAAATTACTTAAGCATTCATCTGAACTCAAACACATGTAATTGCTGTTCACATCATGAAATAACATTGAGATCTTGTTAGACACACTTTCAAAGAGTTGCTTTGTCTGCATGGTTGCTTTAAGCTGATTTGTTTGTGTATAGTGCATCCTAGTGGATAAACTGGTACAATTTCTGATGCATTCTTACTAAAATGCATATCCTATAATATTGCAAAATATTAGGGTTTTTATATGCATTATTCTTATCCTTTTTAATGCTTAAATATATTTTAGTTGCTGCATTAAATATTAAAATGAATAACTGAAATATCTGAAACTGATCTATCTAAAACAATATATGCCTTCATTTTTGGCATTTATATCATAAGGTATTTTCCATCCATATAAATTAGTTGCCTACTTTGTTTTGCATTTACAGTCTACAACCAATAGATGGCGCCAATTGCTTGTTAGTTTATACCCATTGACTTCCATTGTATGGTGAAAAAGATACGAAGTTTTTCCTCACATTTTATTCAACTTATTTACTTTTGTGTGTGTGTGGTTTTTTTTTTTTAATAAATTGTGCATATGCAAGATTATGAACTGCAGTATTTAGAATTTCAAATTGCGTCTTTTTTCCATGCACTAATAATAACTAAGCATGGAAAAACTGAATCTTATCATCAAAAATAACTCCAGGCTTGTTGTTTGCTTTAATTATGCAGGTCTAAATAACTAGGCTTTCATTGAAAAATTCCACCCATCTGCACAGCCTGTCCTTTAAAATACACATAAAAGCATTGTTATTAAGTCATAGTAACTTCACATGACGATTCAGACTCTCAGACTCCCTGAGCTCGTGTTTCTCTGGTGCACATATGGTACCTCGGCTCCTCGTGGAGTGGAAACTGCAGTCCTGTTTACATTCTCGAACAAAAGGCCTCATCAATGTTTCAGCGGATCTGCATTGTTCAATTTGTCCACCTTGTGTAATGTGGTGACCTAGTGCTAATATTTGCCTTGTCAAATGTGTACATATTTTCAGACCAGTCTATATTTACTTCCAAAGGGGTAACGCATATGATATTGAGTCGTAGTGTGGCTGCCTGTTTGCCTTTATATTATATGATCTCCTTTTCACCAAAGGTATTTTTTTTAGTTTTACACTATCATTACCCTGTTGGATAGCCTAGCATGGCTATCCATCAGTTTTTAGCAGTTAACTGTACTGAGTGTGTACTTATAGTGTACTTCAAATCTTAAAAATAACCTGCAGATAAAAGTTTTTTTGCTAGTCTAGCTAGCAGATTTGTATGAGAATTCACAGAAACTACCTTTTTATACTTAAATTTATTAGTCTTACCTGTAAATGAACTGTTTTATAGACTATTCATATTCTTAACATGTTAATATTTGACATTCAGTGACCCCTGAGTAGTTGACCTTGTTATTTGATTTATTTACTTATTTTTTACCCTCTTGTTATTGTTCAGTCCAACGACCAGTTCTGATGTCTCTGATAACGCTTTCTCACTCTTTTGCTCCTTGCCTTAACCCGCCACAATTGAGTTTCACTAAGAGCCTATCAGTTACTGTGTCCCTGAAACCCAACACCTCTGCTTGGCACACTGGGATGCGCAAGGACAACGCCACAGGCCTTTGGCAGGGGGAGTACCTGCTCAGGTAACCAGACACTCGGACACCCCCACAAACTCATCGCTCGCACAGCCCCGAGCATCACATTCATCCTCAGAGAGAGCAGGTTAAAAGGAAGAACTAGTATGGAGGAGATTGAAGTACATTCAGAAGGTTTTTAGTTGATAATGTGACAGGGATGTGTTTAGAAGTTTCTCAGATGAATACATGGAGAAGATTATTGGACCTAGACTTGTTTATTTTGCTCTGCATAACATGTTGAGTCTATGAGCATATCTCTGGAGGTCAATATTTCTTGGATCTTTTGCATGGAAAACCATCAAACTGTGATGGTATCCTGAAATGCATTTGTATATTGGGATCTCATTCATAAACTGGAGCTTCAACATCTGATTGGACACTAAACACTTGTATCTTCTGCCGTGATGCATGGGCTCCCGTGCTCAGCGCTACAGTACTGTTTTGGTGGTCCTCCAGATGTTTCTGCTGAACCCGCTTCATACCAGGACCCGGAAATCTCTAAAACTGGGCCGGATCCTGACATAGGCCTGGCTGTTCTCACTCAGCCTGGTCCAGTAAAGCCAGTGAGGACTGACAGCCAGCCTTCATTTAGCTGCATCTCCATCCAGACCAAGACTAACGGGACTAACTCCAAAACCAAAGAACTGGACACAGAGAACCAGGACACACTTCATTCCTACCCAAGCTCAGAAGGGCTTTCAGAGGAAGATGATGCCCAGGATAAGAGCCCTGGTCTGGACACAAAACGGCCACATATTCCCCGTCCATCTATCATCAGGCCACAGAAGGTAACAACTCTGTATTACTATGCACTCAACTTTAGTTTTTACTACGTTTTTACCTTTTTCTTGCAGTTTTGAGTTTAAATCTCACAATTCGGACTTGTTTCTTGCAAGTCAGAATTGTAAGATATAAACTCAGAATTCTGACTTTCTCGTAATTCTGAGTTCATCATTTTGAGCTTTTAGAAAGAAAATAAGAATTCTGAGTTCATATTTCACAAGTCTGACCTTTTTCTCAGAATTGAGGGGAAAAGCCAGAATTGTGAGGAAAAAAAATCTGAATTGTGAGATAAAAAGTCACATTTACCTTTTTTATGTTTATTCCATGATAGAAACAGTAAACAATAAAACAATACAGAAATAGTAAACTTAATATTTCTGTCTTCATATGACAGTTTAGCCTATGTGGCTGAAGCTGTAAAAGTAATGTGCTAGCATGACTTAACTGATAAGTTAAGTCACTGCCATGGACCATAATTAGCTACTTCCTAGTTAATTGAAAATGCTATTGGGGGAGGGGCATTGTCATTTTTTGCGCTCGTCAAATTACTGGTATTTGCACCATTATTTGATGCCCAAAAAAAGCATGTCTTAAAGCAGGTGCTAATTTGCACTGCTCTTGGTAGATTGTGCTGGTCATTATGGAAATGATCTGGCTGCGTCTATGTTCTTTAATATGCGCATTGTCAGTAAATCACATGCAGAATTTTCCCCTCCGATTGGTGCCTTTATGGAATTGTGCTCTAACACTAATTAATTTGCCCTGTTTAGTAAATCTGGCCCTCAAGTGTGTCTCAACTGATGTACTAAACATTGGCATGAATGCTATGCACTATACTACCGTCTAGCTGCTAGCATATGAATTTTATAAGGTTATTTTGTAATCCAGCATTAGAGTCTGATAATAACCCTCCCCCTCTGCTATGCAATGAAAACAGTTGAGTGTCCAACATTCCACACTTTTTTGTTGAATAAGTGCAGAATTGTAGGTGCATATTTTCTTGTTAGAATTTTTAGTGTGAACACACTATTCACACTATTTATGCTACAAAATGGTTTATAGATACTAGAATTGAGACACACACCATAACTCTGAAATCTGCAAAAAGTTTAAACTGTTAGCATGCAGATTCCTCAAAGCTCACAGATATGGACTAAAAGCTACAAAACTTTGTGAATTCATTGAGCTTTTTGTCAGTAAGTGTGCATATTTTAGACAAGTCATTTAACACAAGTCAAACTGGTTGCACTTTAGCTAAAGTTCTACATGACTAAACTAACGTTGTCTATTTGAGTTAAATCAGATGATCACCTTAAACAACCACTAACCATTTTTAGGCTTGCTTGATATGTTTAAAGTCTTTGCAGTTGGCTTGGCCTTTTAAGTTTAACATAATTGTGAATCACTGTAAAGGTTAGGACTAGCCTAGTCTGCTATTGAGATTTATTGAGGTCTCAGACTGTGAGCAAGGCTCCTTATTAGCAATGCTATTGAACTTGTGTGTGTGCGGGTTTCTGACTGCTAAAGCAATGTTTTGCTAATTAAAGCATAGTCTCACTGTAAAGGCATTTCTGATTCTAATAGGCAAATTTACTAATATCATTTCAACAGAGGAACAGTCATTGCTCAAACTGCTTTCTTATGCGGAACACAAAACAAGATATTTTGAAGAATGTTGGGGACCAAACAATATCAGAATCAGAAGAGCTTTATTAGCAAGTATGTTTACACACACAGGGAATTTGACTTGACGACAGGAGCTTCCAGTGCAGAAGAAAGTACAGAAATAGTGCAGACATACATTGCAATAACACAGTAGGGATGGAATATAACACTAATACAAGAAAAAAGCAGAAATTGAATAATGTACTGTATACAGAAATAGAAGTATATGAGAAGAATGTAATTGTTTGGATAAATGTACAGATATGTTATAAGTGTGCAGATATGTTATTTACAAAGTGTGTAGTTTACAAGTGTACAAATTTTGGATTCTGTGTATAAATATGTCAGTTGTGATGGATGGTGTATAATTATAAAGTTTAATTGTTCAGGCTGAATATAGCCTGCGGGAAAAAAACTGTTGTTGTGCCTGGCTATTCTGGTGGTCAGTGCTATGTAGCACCGACTAGAAGGCAACAGTTCGAAGAGAGAGTGGGCTGGGTATGAGGGGTCCAAGGTGATTTTCTTAGCCCTTTTCCTCACTCTGGAGGTGTAAAGATCTTGGAGGCTGGGCAGAGGGGCACCAATAATCATCTCAGCAGTCCTGACTGTCCGTTGCAGTCTCTTGATGTCTGATTTGGTAGCTGAACCAAACCAGACAGTTATGGATGAACACAGGACAGACTCAATGATAGCAGAGTAGAACTGTTTCAGCAGTTCCTGTGGCAGGTTGAATTTCCTCAGCTGGTGAAGGAAATACAGCCTCTGCTGGGCCTTTTTCACAATAGAGTCAATGTGATTGTCCCACTTCAGGTCCTGAGAGATGGTGTTGCCCAGGAATCTGAATGACTCTTCTGCAGCCACAGTGCTGTCCATAATGGTGAGTGGGGGGAGTGCAGGGGGGTTCCTCCTGAAGTCTACTATCATCTCCACTGTTTTGAGCGTGTTGAACTCCAGGCTGTTAAGACTGCACCAGACAGCCAGCTGCTCAACCTCTTGTCTGTAAGCAGACTCGTCTCCGTCCTTGATGAGGCCGATGACTATAGTGTCGTCCGCAAACTTCAGAAGCTTGACAGAGGGGTCCTTTAAAGTGCAGTCATTTGTGTACAGGGAGAAGAGCAGTGGGGAGAGAACGCATCCCTGAGGAGCTCCAGTGCTGATGGTGATAGTCCTGGATGTGAGTTTGCCCAGCCTCACTAGCTGTTGCCTGTCTGTCAGGAAGCTGGTGATCCACTGACAGATGGATGTGGGCACAGAGAGCTGTGCATGATGGTATTGAAGGCCGAACTGAAGTCCACAAATAGAATCCTTGCATAATTCCCGGGTCTGTCGAGGTGTTGCAGGATGTAATGCAGTCATGCAGCAGACTTTTCCCCTGTCTGCTGTCTTTAACATCACACTTAAGTAAAGTCACTAGTGAAGTGCTCTGTTTTGTGTCTAAAACTGAGTGTCCATGAGCAAAGATGGCAGATTTAAAATCATGTACTTCCAGAACATCATAGCATTGAGATGAATGGGAATGCTAATGGATAGCTCTCTCCACGTGTTGTAGAGCTCCCTGAATACTTCTCATCCCATGTCATCACTGCCCATAAATCCAGCATCCCATCTCTCCTTGAGGAAGATTGATCTTCCCTGTGTTTAAACTCTAGGTGAAGAGCCTGTCCTTCACGTCCCCTGCTGTGTCAGGGACTCTGTTTAGATTCATGCCAAGAGACTTTCTTTGTGTTTTAGTTTAATTTAAGCAAAGGCTTCTCTAAAGGCATGCACAAACTCATGGTGTTGTAGTAGCAGCCAGTGCTGACGAGCTGAGTGCTCATGTTGAAGTAAAATGTTAGTATAAGACACCTGGCACCCACAAAGATAGGTCAGTTACGGTCTCGAGTTCAAATGCAGTGAAAATTTGTGTGTGGTCAATTAAAGAGAAGTGGAGGGATGGATGCCATTAAAGGGCTATCATTTTTCAACGGGAGCTAACTGCTGCATATGTGTATGTGTGTTCATGTACACACTCATGAAACATGATTCAAAGATAAAACCATGCTACAGCTATCAAGTTTTAAAGCCCTGTATATTTCGTGCCTTATATTATAGCCATGAAGATACTATTATATTAATTCCTAACTGAATATACATATATATGAAGAAAATGTGAGTGGTGCAAAGGTGTTATGGGTGGTTGCCAGTGATGGAGTAATGCATTACAAGTAATGTGAGTTACGTAATCAGATTACTTTTTGAAGTAACTAGTAAAGTAACTTTACAAGAAAATATCTGAGTTACTTTTTCACATAAATAACGCCATTTGCTTTTCCCATTTACTGACTGTAAACATGATGGTTACTGTAGTTCTAGACTAAATGTGAACATGCATTTACATCTCACTTGCACAAAAACAGATTCAGTATTCCTCAAAATGAATAAAAACAGTGAAATGCAAACTCAGAATATGATGCAAACCTGCAGTAATTAAATGTTAAATAACATAAATATCCTTTATGTATTTAATCTCATTTTATTAACCCATGTCTTTGCTGCTGACCTGCGATGGTCCAATTCAACCACACTAATAAGCAAAAATGACTTTAGACAAACATAACATTTGGGTTTATTTTTTTATTGCTGAAGATTGATGAACTTTCTTCTCCTGTGTCCTATGCTTCATGCAATCCAGAATGGCAGTGAAAATAGAACTTTTTTTATATTGAAAACAAACCAAAAATCCTATGCAGGCCAGATGAGAAAAAGTAACGCAAAAGTAACATAAATGCATTACTTTCCATAAAAAGTAACTAAATAACGCAATTAGTTACTTTTTTAGAGAGTAACGCAATATTGTAATGCATTACTTTTAAAAGTGGATGCAAATGATCTGGTCACTTGATGTGGCACTCTTTACTGCTGATTAATAGGGTTTGGCCCCAGTGTTTGAAAATAAATCTGAGTGTGAAGATGTTTTGTGATGCTCAGTGGAAAATTCAGATGAATCCAACCACGCCTCCTTTATCTAGGCTACAGGAAAAAGGAAAAGAATGTTGAACAAGGGGAAACTTCAATGTGTGTGTGTGTGTGTGTATGTTTGTGTATGTTTGTGTGCATGTGTGCAATGGCTTATGTATGAACTTCTGAGGAGGAAGAGTTGCGAAGGAAGAGTTGAAAGTAATATTTTTGTTTGAAGATTACGAGCACACATGAAAATGACAAATAAATTATAATAGAGACCTGAATATTCCGTGAAAAATTAAAATTGCCCAATTTGGAAGAGACAATATGGAAGAAACAATTAATGAAATTATAAGAAATGAAATTAACGAGAAGAAAAATTGTGAACAGAAATAAAAATAAAATCTTTAATATATTTAATATCCCAGAAATGAGATTAAATTGAGAGAAAGTTTTGTCTCCTGTATTAATTTTATAGCTGTATACTCTTACTGTTAGTCAGTTGTATTTTTAGTTTTTATGTCAAGTAAGGAAAAAATTTGATACAAAAAATATTTTAATGAAACTGAGCTGTGCAACAGACAGAGCAATAAAATGTTCTGCTGGGAACCTTCTTCTGGCATTTATCCAAAGTGACTTACACTGTACACTCTTAAAGGATTTTATTGGCATCCATGAAGAACCTAAATATTATAAGAAATAAAATGTCTTTTAAAAAATATTATTAAAAAAAAAGGTTCTTTTAGGGACTGTTCACTGAGAAGATATTTGGGGAACCAAAATGGTTCTTCAATGGCCTCGCTGTGAAACACCCTTTATTTTTACGTGTCACCGAACCATACACTCCATCAGTTCATTCACTGGGAATCAAACCCATGACCTTGGCATTTCTAGCACCATGTTCTACTGTTTGAGCTACAGGAAATGTTGAACCTGTAGTAACATTCATTTCAATGTTACCCACATGTTTTCTATTATATTTGTTATGTAAAATTATACAGCAAGTCATTCTGGAATGCAAGTTTCCTTCCTAATTCTGGAAGCTATAGTGCTATTTTTTCATGCAAGTCATAAGTCTGGAAAAAGAGGAAAAAATGTTGACTTATTGTAGCAGGAATGTAGGATTTCTCAGTCTGCCTTCAGGGGACTGTTATTTAGTCCTGTGATTTGTATGTCACTCAGGGTCACAACATTAAAATGACGTGTTTAAAACAGACTGATTGACAGTGTTCTTGTTTCTCTGTGTGTCTGGAAATAGGAACACCCAATCCAGGACAGCCTGCCAGTCAGAACAGATTATATTGAGCCAGAGGATGGACCGTTATCAGGTACAGAAAACACACATACGCACTCCAAGGACAGATAATTACAAAAAGGCAAAGGATAGACAGCTATCAAAAAACAACACAGGTTTCCTTTCCTCCTTTTCCTCTCCGAGTTGGAGATTTGGAGAGGAAACCTATTCAAGCACACAGTGGAAAAAGGCAGCAGTTCTGCAGCCTTTGTGGAAAATATAATCACATTGAATCATGGCCTTGAAATCTGGGCTATCTGCAGCATGATGCTTTGAGTACTGACCTAGTCTGCTGTTCGGTCAGGGACCTTTAATAAACAAGGGGAAACTCATTTTTATTTCTTCTTCCATGTCTCATTATGGCTGGCCTTTGAGAGGATGTTTTAAGGACATATTGCTGCGTAACAAAACATTTAGTCAGTCTGGGTGCTGTCTGTAACTCAAACATTGGTTAAAAGCAAGACCACAATACTAACATATTGTCAATGTTGTTTCAGCATTTTTAAACAATATAGACGTCAAAAATAAACTTTTGTTTGCAAGAGACAAAATCAATCAATTGCACTACAAATTACACACATGGAAAATGAATGGAATAATAAAAATTTGAGACCTGAAAGTTTAATTTTGATTAGTATGCTCAAGCAGTTGCCAAGAAACTTATACTTTCAGCATACTTCGTCTATGCCAAAAAAATGTATGAAGACATGTTTTCAGGGGACTTGAGAAAACATGAAAATATACAACTTTTTGTCATTTGATTTAGTTGAGTAACATTTGTATGAAATACAATGTGATTTTTGGTATTACGAGATCTGCCAGCAAAACCACATTTTTCTACTTGGGCAAACAATTCGTAGACAGCTTCTTTTTTTTTCCACATGTTATCATCCACATGGCAACAAACCAATGAGAACATAGAACCATAATGACGATTCAAGAGCACCAAAGCTGTTGTGGATTTGCAGAAAATTACGTTTGGCAAATAAATAATTTATGGACGATTACATACTATATGTATTCCCAACATTTTATTATGTAAGCTTTATGTTACACCTCAAATGACAAGTGAAATCATAATAATTCCAATTAGCCAGTCCCTGAACTCATTTTCTCAAATGGCTTGAGTATGCAGAGCATTTGAATTTTATATGGACTGAATGGCCCTGAAATAAACTATAGAAAGTCCTTTACGAAAGTAATTTTATAATTTGCCCACTGCTGACCGATGATGGTTTGGTTTTTGTACAGTAATTGCTGGCTGGAGGCAGCTGGTGATTAAATTTAGGGGCAGATTTACTGAACAAAATTTTGTATACACCCTTGTGTGCATGATCATTGAAATTTTTGGTCCATTTTGCCAAAAGCGAAAGACTGAACATTAATTGTGTATATCTATGAAACATTTTCCATATTACAGAACCTTAAAGCTAACACACATGCATTATAAACCACAAAACTCCACTTTTGATTTCATGGGTTTTCTACAGAAATGTTTGTAGAGTTTAGGTCAGTTCTGAGGATTCTTTTTGCTCAGTTCTCATATGCTGGATTCTGTGTGTGTGTGTGTGTGTTTTATGTCTTGCAAAACTGCAGGGAACAAAAGTGAAGCATTTCCCATCCATCTGCACAGGCCTTTAAGTCAATTCATGCAATGTAGACTATTGTGACCTCACAAAGACTTGATCAGCACTCATCAGTGATAGAAACCAAGCTAATGACATTATACACTCCATCTATGCATGCTTTTTCTCAGTATGTAGTATGTTTGTGTGTGTGTGTGTGTGTGTGTGTGTGTGAGCGTGTATGTTTTGGAAAACATGCTGAAAAATCATTAGTGGCTTCAGCACTGTTAATTCAGCAGAACAATAAACCACAAGGGAAACCAAATAAATGAAAAATGGAACAGTTTAGGCAAAGATATGACCTTGTATGAATATTTGATACAATTATCAACACTTATGTTTGTTTTTATTTATAGATACATTAGATACCTAAATAGATACTAGATTTTTACATTTGAAGAAGAAAATGTGTGTAATACTTGCCTATGCATTATTTATTGCCACTTGGTATTTTCTGGGCAGTTATTTTCAACGATATTCTGATTTCTAAAAAATAAAACAAAATAGGTGTGTGACATTGCTGAATATCAGAAAAAGTTGTGGAGATTCAATAAAATAATTAGGCTGCACCTTATTTTACAGTACATGTACTTACATGTACTTATAGTGTACTTACAGTGTACTTACATAATGAAGTACTGGTAATATAAGGTAACTACATGGAGTAGGGTTAGGTTTAGGGGTAGGTTCAGGGTTAGTACTTAGTTATTACCTATAGTTATTTTAGTTACTACAATAAATACATAGTATGTACATGAGAAAACAGGACTGTAAAATAAAGTGCTACCAATAATTCTTTCCTATGTTCTTTGTACTTAAAGGAACAGTTCACCCAAAAATGAAAAAATTGCAGTGAATGAGTGCCGTCAGAATGAGAATCCAAACAGCTGATAACTCCAGTCCATCATTTAACATCTTGTGAAGTGAAAAGTTGTGTGTTTGTAAAAAAACAAATGCATCATTAAAGCATTTCAACTTTAAACCATCGCTTCTGGCCATAATACATAATAACGGTTCCTCCAGTAAAAAAAGTCGGAAGCAACAGTTTAAAGTTGAAAACATCTTGATGGACTCGTTTATTATAAACACACAGATTTTTGCTTCACAAGACGTTAATTGTTGGACTAGAGTCGTGTTGATTACTTGTGGATAATTGTGATGTTTTTATCAGCTGTTTGGACTCTCATTCT